>JBBIGA010130968.1:7667-22551 GCA_037576975.1 Alestes dentex | reverse complement strand
GCGCTGGCCCCTCCCCCAAAGACAACTGCGTTTAAGACTTCAGACAATGCGCGATCGAACCTGAAAATCGGGCCCATAATCTTCCTACACATGCATATTTAGCAGAGCTGATGATTGACATCTGACTGACTCTAATTGTTGATTCAAGAAAACACCAGGCATTGTTTTAAAAAAAAAAAACATTTTTCAGCGCACTATTTATGTAAATGACGGTGGCCTGAAATCACTGAACATGAACTGAACTGAGTCTTGTTTCTAGTTATGGAAGCATGTTTCATATCATCATGACCACCAGCATCACAGGGTGTATCGTCCCATTGTCCATTTCATTCAGTCACCATGACAACACAGTCTGCATTGCCTGTGGAGCTCCAGGGTTGTCCTGACCTCCAGTAGTGGAAAGTGGAGTTCTTGTGGTCAGACCACTTCCAGTTGTCAAAGAAGAAGCCGATCCATGCATACGGGACACTGCCAAGAAGATCTGAAAGGTACTGTTGTTCCTCTTCATTGTAAACAGTGGCCAGGTCAGTATAATAAGTCTGTGCACTTCTTGAGGAGAGTGGCATGGAAAAGGTCCCACTCACTTCTACATACATACACATCAAATAATCTGATAACATCACACACCTGTGCCAGATGATACATAGTGAGGCTAATGGCAGAGTTTTACCATTTTGAGAAACATTAGGAACAAATTAAAACATTGGCTGTACAATAAGGCTCTGTTCCACAATGCATTTTTGTTTTTTTGGAAAATTTTACCTTCTGGCAATTTCTGTGAAAAAACTATTTTGTCTGCATTTTTTTAATTTTACAAATATCAGCTGATTTTTAAATTTTCCTCACATTTCATGAGGAATTGATCAGTTGTAAAAGTCCAAACTAAAATACATTGTACGTTTTTTCCACAGTAGCCAGGTCAGTGTAGTTTGCTCTGCAGTAGCTCTGAGCCCCCAACCAAGTTGTACCCTCATTCACAAAATAATAGTACTGAGAGTAAACTGAGGAAGAGAGACCTAAAGAGGCACAATGACAGTTAATTTATCAGTCATGTACGAAAGTCATTAAATAAAACATGTTGGATGAATGTTGAGTAATAGTTTGTCAGATTTGTTCTCCCCCAATTTTTTGCATTGTTAGTGAAACAAAAACAAAAAGATCCCTTGTGTTTTTTGGTAAAAGGAACACTTACATAAAGAGAAAACTAGACATACTGCATCGCTGCATAAAATGACCACAACAGAATTTGAACGAATAAGCAGTAATCAGTCCTGTGCAAACAGAATGTGTGAACTGGCCGCTTCAATAGGTGAAAGAAGACCATTTGAACATTTGAAGGACAAAACTAATTAATTTTCCAAACCTTATCAGAAGAACAAAAGAAAACATGGTGACATCTCAGGCTGATTTGTTTGAAACTGGGTAAATCTATCATGTGTCTATATACAGTTATGAATGAGCCTTCGAAAATTCATTAAGATTGACAGCATGGAGTGGATGAAATTTCACAAAGTTTGGTGTGCTTCCAAAGGATGTGGTACTGATACAGCATGTAACATTTTCTGTTTAAAGTGTGAACCTTCATGTCTCAAGATACTGGTTAGGGAAGCTCTATATTTTTGCCCTGACATGCACAAATTACTCCTCAAATGAGGCATACTGAGCTAAGGCATGTTGAACTCATGCACCTCCTAGAGGCTAACTGGCAGAGTGATTGTTGTCCCTTGTGGTAGCACAAAGGGAAATACCCACAGAGGGACATAAATATCTTATTATGTATCAGCCATGCAGTGCTACACGCACACCAAGTTTAATGCTGATTGATGAAGTCTACAGGTGAAAATAAAATTTGAAAAAAAATAAAAGGACCGACAAATAGAATATAATCGTCACTCATGGCAATACAAATGATAAAGAAGAAGAAAAAAAACAAAATCAACAAACAAAAACAATAATAACCTAACTGTATTACCTTTAAATGTATAAGATGAATAATATCTTTAAATTAATAAAATCACATACAGCTGCAGAGAAAAATTAGAGACCACTGCAAAGATGTTCAGTTTCTCAGGTTTTATCTTTTATAGGCTAAGTATTGAACTGAACAACTTTGCCTTTGTTTTTAAGAACTGCTGACAATATTTCCCCTAATTTCCAAATAAAAATATTGTTCTTTAAAGCATTATTTTAAAGGAAACTGAGGCAGTGTTTTGCCAACCAACTGGTACACTGCAAGAGGAGAGTGTTGATTACAGCAATGTGATTCAGGTGATCACTAATCAGTACCTCATAAAGCAGAATGAGGTGCTTGTGTAGGAATTTAACAGACACTGGCATGGAATGGTGGTCACACTGACAGAGATGCTGATTTCAAAATAATCTGCAGTGCTCTCTTTTTTTCTGGAGCTGTATATTTAGAAGCTGATGTTTTTATACTGTGTAAAAAATTTATCAGCGTAGGCTAATAGAAATGACTCAAAATCTTTTTACTTTTTGATCATTATTAAAATAGTGTCTGAACTATATTGCCTTTTAAATATTGCTTATATTTACTGTTATGTTTATGATCATAAGTACAAACTCTAAAAATTCTATATGTGAACATCAGAAGTGGAAATGTGCACTGAAAATATATGCAGCATATATGCAAGAAATTTTTTTTTCAAAGTTTTTTTCAAATCTAGCGGTACTTTTTTTTAATATAAAAACTCAAGATCACAAATTAGGTCTTGTTTTTAAAATCCTTTTGAACTGCATCCAGTCCTTTTATCATATTGCAACAATATAAAATATGTAATGTGGTAAAGAAGTTCATCTCATGTTCAGTCACCTGTTTTGCATAAACATGCATCTGTCAAAGATTATAAACTGTAGGAACAATTTTTCCCCCAATTATCCCTAAAACCTCGATCATGTAAAATACTGTGCAGAAGCTTCAGGCCAGTCAGAAAAAAATGTTCTGTTTACATTTGTTTTTTATAACTGTAAACGTGTGTTTGCTTGTATAAACATCACATAGCACAGTAGAGTAATTAGGATCTTATGATTATCCCATTCAAAAAGTCAACCTGAATGTAAAAAAAATCAATGTCATTTATTTCTATCGTTTTTCTAATGTCTTGGAATGTTCTGCCAGGTGCGCTTCTACGGCCTTAGATTTTTGCACAGAAATACCTAGCACACACTTGGTCACTATGCAGCTCGCTGCTGGATCAAACTGCCCATCATTATCAGATCTGGACCACCTGTAGCTTTAAAAACCTACTAAAATTTGCCTTCTTTTAAATATTTGCACTTTCAGATTTCTTTTATCGATTTTCTATGCATTCTTTTATTTCTTCCCTTATTTTATTCCATTTTATTTTGTTTTCTATTTCTGTTAAGCACATTGAATTGCATTCTGTCAAAGATAATGTGCTATAGAAATTAACTTGAACTTCATGACTGTTTGCATGTCTTTGTGCGTCTTCTGTCTCATAGTGCTTTGTTTATTCAACAAATCAGGAGGCTCATTTCACTATATCTGATCAGGAGTCTGATTTGAATAGTCCTTGTGGCGGTCCTTCATTGCTAAATGAAGTCACTTCTGCGTCTGTCCTCAGTGTGCTTAATTAATCATATCTTCCTACTAGCCACCAGCCATGAAGTGCTACATACTGTAATGGTGTAAATGTAAGTCAATAAAAGCATTCATCACATGTCAGAGATAGGAATAGGGAGAAGGAAGGGGAGGACGCACACAGCAGTTAGATACGGGCTTTTTAATGAAATAATAAACACAGAAACAGAAAGAAACACAAACCCCGGCTCAACCAAAAACACAGAACAGAGAACACTCTCGACCCGTGCTCCTCAAACGAACAACCAAAAATAAAACAGGGAACTCAGGCTTGAGCTTCCATAAGCTCACTCGGCCAGGAAACGCGGATACCGGCTGAAAGTGCAGGACGTGCACCACTTCAAGGAAAAACGTGAGGAACACGGGCCTGAAAGACAAGACAGAGAAACTAAATCATTAAACAGACACGGACAACCAGAACATGAAATAGGACGAGCAAAAAACGTGGAAAGACAAAGCAGGAAACGTGGAAAGGCAAAGCGAGACAAAGGTAGACAAATACAGACTCAAAGGAACTGAGATCGGCTGGGGCTTTAAATAAGGGGAGCAAACGAGACACAGGTGAAAACAAAGGGAAACAAGGAACAGGTGAGACGAATCAACGGGACGCGATACAAACGGGACAGGCACAGTAGGTAGGGGACAAGGGAACCTAACGTAAACGGGACACAAGTATGGGGACGCATAGAAAACAAAGGGAGACAGGAGGGAAAACAGAAAGGAAACTAATACTCAGGAGACAGGGAACGGGTTCTACGTGGCGGGGACGAGGTGACCATCACATCACACCTGTTCCTCACTGACATTTTTTTATGTGGTTTACCTTTTACCCTTCCAGTATACTTTGAAATTATAATTTACAGTTTCATCATATTTTGGGGCAGCTGGTGGCCTAGTGGTTAGGGAGTTGCCCCTGTGATCTGAAGGGCCTGGGTTCGAATCCCAGGACTGCTAGTAGCACCACTGAGGTACCATGCGCAAGGTACTGTCCCTGCACACTCTCCTTGGGTTAAATGCAGAGAAATAAATCCACACTGTGTGCTGTTGTGTGTTTACGCATGACTATAAGGGGCAGCTTTGCCTTACTTCTTGCTCAAGGGGTCATGTTGTTGTATTATATATTTTCAATGGACAGCCTTGATGCATCCATCCATCCCACCACACATCCATCCATTCTACCATGTATCCATTCATCCATATCTTCATCCATCCATCCACCCTGCTGGCCACTCTGTAATTGCTTCAACTAACACAGTCACAAAGGCCAGTATTATTAGGAAGTCCAGTAAATGTTTTTTTATTTATTTATTTTTAAAGGATTGCAACCAATCAGAATATTCAAAAAAGTGCCAAAGAAACATCCAGTAGCAGCTTGGAATCACTAACAAGCATGTTTTTTGGATCACAGAAGAACTGCTTTTTGAAGTTTCACACAGAGTAAAGTCCATACACGACCTGACACAAAAATATGTGCCGGTGTCAAAATGTTTAAAGTCTCTTATGTTTTTTGCTTAATAATTTGCTGACATTTTATTATTATTTTGTGCTTTTATATCGCTCTCTGAATATTATTTTATTATCTTTGAATTCATAATTTTCATCTGTGATACCATTGTCATACAACATTGTCCATAGGCAACGGAAAATTGTTTTTGGGTAGCTGGGGACAACCCCCCCCCCCCACCCCCATAAAAAATATCAATAAAATCTCTCCAACCTAACCAGGAAATTATGCAGAATAATTTTTATCAAGTAAGCACAGTGTGTGCTGGGTTAACAGTAGAAGAACTGCAAATTGCAGCTTTGTCCAGAAGAGGGCGCAAAAAGTGTTTTTTTTTTTCTTTGTCAAAAGACAGCAAGACATTTGACTGTCAAATACCACCTGATTTTAATCAATGAAAAAATGTATGTTATGTTCCACTTTTCTGATTGCTTTTCAATTGAACCTTTATTAAACTCCTAAAGATTTATCTTATCTGTTTTGTTATTTATAACAGTGAATTCTCAACCAAAAAAAAAAACCCAAAAAACTTGGCTTCCAGTCACTTTATGATTAAAGGTTTAAAAGTGCCTAATTAGACACTTTTATCAAGTGAAAGAGAGAAAGACAGACAGACAGACAGACAGACAGAAAGAACGAAATATACACTTCATACAAATCTTTACCACTTGCAGCTTTTGGACCCCAAAAACATAAGTCTGGACTATCCTTCCCCCTAAAATAGTCCCCTAATATTCGCAGCTCCTTCCCTGTCAGCATAGACCACCATTTCTCAAGGAGCTGAGCAACTGTTCGAACCGACCTAATATGCAAGTGATTGGCTAACTTTAGAACCTCGCCAGTGGTTGTAACACCTGAGCTAAGAAATTTTGAAACAGGTACAATGGACATATCCTGACTCAAATCTAGATCAGAGCCATACACTAGTGGCCCTTGTAATAACCAATAAAGAGACCCCCCCACACACACTTATATGTTGTGTTATATAGAGTGACCAGACTTTAAAAAGATTTCTATAAAATACCGGAAATGCATTAAGATGAATTTTCTTTGAATTACACTAAAACAAAGATCTGTCTAACACCAGCCCTTCAAAACTAAAATACAACAAGCTGCAGATTTCCACAGTCCACGGGTCCAGTGAGATGGCGTTGTACAAACTGCAGACAAAAGACGGCAGTTCTGCTTTGTAGATGCACAAGTCCATGGCCACATTCCTCCTCCCAGTGTAGCTTTTCGCAGAAGAAGTCAACCAGGATCGACTGAATCTTCGCCAGCAGGTTTGACTGGGTATCCACACAGGCTAGCCTATGCTAGAGAGTGGAAGCTACCAAGTTGTTTATAATGAGAACCCGCCCCTTATAGGAAGTTATACTGCATAAAAAATTCCTTTTCTCAAAACAACCCTTGACTTTTTCAACCACCCCTTCAAAATTCTTTTGAACATACACATCATCTCCTAGAAAAACACCCAGGTATTTAAACCCACCCCTATTCCAAGATAGTCCACCTGGGAGACATGGTTCACCATTCAACCTTCGTCCAGCCAGTACAGCAATGGTCTTCGACCAGTTCACTTTTGCAGAGTAAACAATTTTAAAATCTTTAAAAATGTTCAACATTGTATCAATGTCTCGCTGATAATTAACAAGTCTTGATACATCAGAAGAAAGGCAAGAATAATTATGGTAAATGATTGTTATTTGAATGATCCACTGTAGATGCCACGCTTTTGTGTTAAACCAACATTCAACTAAATATTAAATGTAACTGAACTTTATATCTAATCCTAAACCCAAACCTAACCCTGAACCAATATGTAATTCCAATCCTACTCTTAAACTTAAAGCTAAATATAGATTCTACTGATTGAAACTTGATCCTCTGCCATGTGTTTGGTATGTATTAGATTGACTTACACACACATTTTCATTACACACATTTATTTTCCTTTATCATTGTCATGTTCTTGTCACAATGGAAAACCTTTCCATTCTTCACTCGCCAGCTCAGGGTGGTGTCATTGCCCACACCTTGAGATCGCAATTTTTCATCAATCTGTTAAAAAAAATGCAACAACAACAATAACAAAAGTCATCAGTGACATCAAATGCATTTTCATGTGAACTGTTTACTAAATTGTTGTGATGCTTGTGCTCAAACTGTTAGGGTGATTTAATAACTACAGCTGTTTAGTTCACTATTCAGTGGTGGGCACAGACCTCAAACCTGGGCTGAAGTGTTTGGAGAAGGTATTTTTTTAGGGCCACTTCAGGAATAAGTCAAATTTTCCAATGAATGGAAACACCATTTGTGTTTAAAGTTATTCTAATGCTAGGATATTCTTTGTGCACATCTGAATATCCTACACACCTGAATTTTTCTGTTGTAAGAACAGCCCTAAGCCTAAATTTTCAGTCCACCATCTTAGAACCCTAGCACTATATTTAACAACTGTATCTGGCATACTTTGCATCACACTATGGAATGTACGCTAATGGTACTGAGTAATTTGAAATTAGGCTGATCTGCTAGTCTGATACAATGTAAAGGTAAAAAACTAAAATTACATGTATGAATATAACCAAACTGCCTGCCGTCCAGAGATAGCTGTAAGTGTTCCACATGTTTTGCACAGCAGCATATTATGCATTTACAACCTGTCAGAAAGCACTTTAGCATGGATGTGACAATATTCCACTACTTCACATCATTTGAACACAGTGATTTTTGGGAGAATACAGCATATAACACATATGGTTTAAAGCTCATTGGCTCACTATGGAGTGGGATATGGAGACACTTGGTTTATTTTACCTTCAGTAAACATGAGGACACTTAAAAGGGTTGACATCAACGGTTTTACTCACCATATTCAGAATGGCTGTTTTCATAGCAGGGTCATTCAGATTTTGTCCACCAGAGGTTATTCTCAGTCTCATGATGCGTTGTGTTTTATCTGTACAAATAGAAGTACCAAAAAGAATGAGTATTTTAAGTATTTTAAAAGCTATGAATTTTATACACGGCTCTGTACAAAACTAATTAATTACAGCAGGCATTTTTCAGTTTGCTGTCAGTGCAGCTACACATGAAAGTTGACATGAAAAGTTCTCTCCTTTGGGATAAATGCTACTTACTTACTTTAATTAAAGTAAAGCTGACAGAATAGGACTTTTTTTTTTTTACAAATATTTTGTTTATTGAAAGTTTGGGACATAAAACATTGATTTATGCAAATCTAGCTTTTGGGTGGTGTAAATTGCGTGTCTAGCACAGATGTTGTTCAGAACTGAATTTACTTCATTGAGTTGCTTCATTCTATGGTCTGAATATATATCTGTCACTATAGATACATGTTTCATACTGACCTTTATAACACATGAAAGGTATTTTTGAATTACATAATCCACTATTCCATTGTCCATTAAACTGTGTCTCCATAAAAGCACAGTTGGAATTGGTGCCGTAGGGTTGTCCTGACTTCCAGTAACGGAAAGTGGAGTTCTGCTGGTCAGACCACTTCCAGTTGTCAAAGAAGAGGCCTAACCATGCCAACTGGAAGTTAGCAAGGAAAACTGAAAGGTATTGCTGTTCCGTCACATTATGAACGGTGACCAGGTCAGTGTAGTACTGACGGCAATAATCCTGAGCACTTCTCCAAGAGAATAACTTGGCAATGACGATATAGCTTCTACTTGGTTCTACACACACACACAAACACACACACAATCACAAAAACAGGTCAACAAGTTGGATACTGGCTTGACTGCAGGTTTCAAAGTCAAATCATTTGATAACCTCACACACCTGCATCAAAATATACATTGTGAGGTATTTTTAAATACTGGAACAAGCTAAACATTGGTTGTGAAATAAGATTTTGGTCTGGAATGTATTGAAACATTTTTTGCAACATTTTATCTGGGTAATTTCTGCAAAAAATCGCAATAAAATCTATGTCCATATTTATAACAGACAAATAGAAATGGTCCAAATGGAGTGGTAATCAAATGTAATTACATTAACTTACACTGAAAGTTACAATTATTTTTCCCTCTCATGTCAAATTTTTGACAAAGTTTTTTTTAATAGCTCTGCTATGCAAGATATTGCATGGAAATGTATTTATTTTTTTCTCTTAACAGAAGTAAACATCCAGCTCTGTTTCCAGATTTACTCTTTGCGATCTCTAAAATGGAATATTATAGTTTACCTTTTTTTTTTTTTGCAGATTTGCAAAATGTTTATCAACTTTAATTATTATATAAATAATGTAACTCACCGTTGTAGCAAACAAAATTCATAAGAGTACTACAGTCATAATCAGCCCATCCGGAAAGGCTAGTTTTTGTTGCACAAACTTCATCTTTGTCTCCATCATTGGGTTCTCCTTTATTCCAGTTCATGTAATGTGAGATCTCTCCTGAAGACCAGCCCCAGCGTCTTGGTGGGACCTTGTTCAGTCCAATCCACAAACTACCGCTGAACTTAGGATCTACACTCTTCATCAGCCGCTTCATGTCCTCCATGTTGTCCACAGTGGCCAGGTCAATGTACTTTGCTCTGCAGTAGCTCTGAGCCTCAGACCAAGTCATGCTCTCATTCACAAAGTAATAGTACCGAGAGTAAACTGAGGAAGAGCCCGAGAGACCTAAAGAGGCACAATGACCCTTTATTTATCAGTGATGTATGGAAGTTATTAAAAAAAACATATTCGATGAATGTTGAGTTATAGATAGGCAGTTTGTTTTTCCCCATTTTTGCATTGTTAGTGACATGTGATATTTAAAGGTGAGTTAGAACACTCATTGAGAACCTCTTACATAAATACTTGTATTGAAATGTAACAGTGGTTTGGTAAAGGAACATTTATATGAGGAAAATTAGACATGCGTATAAAATGCCTGATGTTGAATTTGAAATGTGATCAGTGGAGTCCAAGCAGAATGTGTGAACCGGCCAGCGTAGAAAGAGGTTGAATGATCTGGCTGCTTCATTTAAATTTTGTTAATGCTATGTAAGGACAAAATTAATTTTAAAGAAAAAACAGAGGAACAAGGGATAACATATTATAGTAACATCTTTAGAGTCATTTGAAATAGGGTAAATTTAGTGGGCAAATTGGGCATCTATATACAATTATGAATGAGCCATCAAAATGTCATTACTACGATTGACCGTTCACACCGGCATGTCTTGGCTGTCGAATTTTGATTGACTATTGCCAATCATTTTGTTGAGCTAGCCAAATAGAACTGTGAGACATGTGAGCCATCTATAGCCAACTACAAATATGCCCATTTTCAACATTTTAGCTTCAGTGGTTTTTGAGATATTGAAATGTGTCAGTTGCAGTGCTCCTATGGATGGAATTTCACAAAGTTTGGTATGCTTCCACAGAGGATGGTACTGATGTATGTAGCATGCAACATTTTGTGAAGTTTCAACCTTTTTTGTCAAAAGATACTGTATAGTGTATTGCCGCTAATCATTAGGAGTTGCGATGAGCTACAGTAATGTGCCTCCTGGATGCCAACTTGCCATACAAATTTTGCAATTTTTGGGCAAAATAGCTGTCAGTCCTACTTCAGGGGGTACTAGCAAAAAGCAACACAAACCTATGTTTCAGCCATGAGGAGCTTCAATGTGGATTGGTGAAGTCAATTGGTGAAACTAAAAACTGAAGAAATGTTTTTTTTTATTTGATCACCATATGATCAAATAAAAAAACTGGTCAGTCAGCATAATTACGACAAGAAGAAAAAAAAGCAAAATATGTTCACTTCTGTCCGCACTCTTACTATATCTCATGTATTCTAATGTCATTGAATGTTCTATAGTTGCTGTTCTATGGCCTTCGGCTTTTGCACAGAAATATTAAGCACATACATACCTGAGATCAGCAGTGCCAGTAACAAACTCTTCTCCATGACTGCTTGCATGTCTTTGTGGGTCTTCTGTCTCAAAGCGTTTTGTTTAGTCAGAAAACCAGGAGGCTCAGGAATCTGGTTTGAATAGTCCTTGAGCCTGTCCTTCACTGCTGATTTCCAAAAGTAAAATGAAGTGACTTGTTTTAGGTGAACCTTAGACTTAAAAGCATAATTTGTAGGATCTACCTCCAAGAATAATTTAATTTATTAACCCTTATAGTCACACATGAACACACAATGTGAAATTCTTTCTCTGCGTTTAACCCATTCACCAAGTGAAGCAGTGGGCTGCTGCCAACGAGGGGCACCCAGGGAGCAGTGTGTGGGGATGGTCCTTTGCTCAAGGTTACCTCAGTGGTGACACTAGCAGCTAGGATTGGAACCCCAGTCCTCCAATTGCAGGGCCAACGCGCTAACCACTAGGCCATCCAGCTGCCCTTATACAGTGGCAAAATCTGCATGTCCCTGCTCGAATGACCTTTTTATACTTGGTGTTGGGTTGCTGAGTTGACTGCTCCTTAGGAGGCTGCTTTGCGGCCCTGTTCGGCCTCTAGGGTATGTGTTTAGTTAATTTGTATACTCTCCATCCACCCATTCATCCATCCATCCACTCTGTTCTCGCTTACTAACAATCACAAACATCATCATGATTTTCTGCTAATTTATCAAATAGGTTAAATTTAAGGTAATGGAAAAAAACAAAACACACTATAATAAACTGCAGTACTGTGGCTTTTTGAAAATTTCTCAGGTGCTTAACTACATTGACCAAGCCATTTGAAGTCAATGTTGACAATTCCAAATGAATATAAGCATGTGGAAACACTAAAATCACGTGGGAGTGTCTGGTCAAGCAAACTTGCAATTCGTTAACTATGTCCTGCAAATCTAACTCTAAACCACCCAAAAGCTGGGGATGTGGCTATTGTTTTGACAAAAAAACACCTGAGAAATTCTGCAATTTTCACAGGTTTTATAGACTTTTCAGCTTTCTCCAGCAGAGGACACCAAAAGAGGTTTAACTGTTAAATAAAGCATAGCATTAAATGGCCATTTGCTTGGATTTAAGTTCTTGGCTAAAAATATATATATTTGGCTTCCAGGCGTTTCTTGATGAAAAAGTGATTTTAAAGGTTTTAAAGTGACTTTAAATCAATTTGAAATCATTTTCATACAAATAATTTTGAAGAGTTGGGGGGACATGTATATGATGGTTCCGACGCCTATGCCTTACATTCATTTGCAGAAGTGAAGATTAAACCAGTTTTTATTTCTTGTAAGAGTCAAAAAGTAAAATGGGTGGAAAAAACTGTACATTTCATAATGATTACTTTAGGGTACAACATGATACAGTTTAGACCAGGTCTGCCTAACACTACTTTTTCATATCCTTTCATTTAGTCATGTCATCAGAGGGGAACCAAAGGCAGGGAGTGTTCATACTTTTCATACATAAACCAAAGCAAACGGCACGAGGGCCTACAAGTAAACAAAACCCCCAACTTAAACATACACCAAAAAGACGGTCAACCAAACTCCATACACAAAACAGAAGCACGTATATACTAAATCCCCAAAACCCAGAACAAACCTAAACCTCTAATCAGTTAACTTAAACTCATGGCCGGCTGTGGTCACTTTCCTGGCTGGAGTACACATGTCAACATAAAAGAACCATATATACAAAACTTAAATAACGGCAGCCCCTAGCAGCCGCTCCCCGAGACATCACACATTTCCATGACAAAGCCTTAAAAAAAAAAAAAAAAAAAAAACTACATTAACAGAAGAAATGCAAGAAAAAAGATGGTAAATTTGGGTTATTTGGATAGTTTTCTGCAGATAAATGTCAATTAAATGTTACATTTAGTACATTCTATCAAATCTACTCCTAAACCAAAACCTAACCTTAACCCAAAATTTTAATTCAGTCTTAACCTTGAAACTTGATTTGCATGGTATGTAGTAGATTGAGTTACTGAGACTTTAAGACTTGCTCATTTCTCATACATACACAACCAACTTTCCATTACACACACTTGTTCGTCTTTATAATTTTCTTGTTCTTGTCCAAATAGAAAACTGTTCCATTCTTCACTCGCCAGCTCAGGGTGATGTCATTTAGTCCTTGCAAACTCAGATTTTCCTCAATCTGTTAAGGACATAAAACAATCATCAATGACACCAAATGCATTTTCTTGTGTTTCCAGGAGCAAATAAATTATAATTTCAGTTAAAACATTACGTTGTGATGCTTATGTACATCCCATCAAAGCAACTACCTTAGTAACTGCATATGTTTAGTTAATTATTCAGTGGTAGGCACAGGCTGATGGGTTTAGAGAGGATATTTTTGAAGGGGCACTTCTGGAAGAATTCAAATCAAGATTTGTTTGGTATATGGCAGGCATGTCAAAGTCTGGCCCTTGTCGCAGCCTCTTGTCATAGAATCAATCTTATGCTGCCTGCCAGCACTGTGGACCACAGTGTAAAATACACTTGTGCAAAAAAAGCTATTTCACCAGAAGATGGCAGCAGTCTTTGAGCCAGACCTGGCCTATTTACTGCTGTGGATATCTTAGTGTCACCCTTCACATTAGTGCAAAAAGTTGTTTAGTCATTTGAGGTGAATAAATTCTAAAATCTCAATTTTGAATATTCTTTTTCAGTTTTGCAGAATCTTTTAATTCTGTGTATCATTTATTCTTTCGTTTTCCTATCGACAATCAAACTGGGTCTCCTAAACCCAACAAATTAAATATTAAAATCAAATTTGATCCGGTAACCCATTTTTCCATTTCGTATTTTTGATCCAAGTCTGAAATGGAAATTTTTTGATATCCATTTCAAAATCAAAAACATTCTCAGTTTTTGATTATCAGTTGAAAAACAAAAGAACGAGTGATACACGGGATAATTTGGCCCTCAATGTTTTGTACTTCTGAATAAGAATAAGTGTTATTTTCCGGCTCACATGCTTTGAATTTAGAAGTTTACAGTGAGCATTTAATAGTGAATAATGTGCAATGTTTCAAATAAACCTAGAGACAGACAGACTTTTTCTTCATTTTATGTGGTCTCCAAATACGAATGGCAGAGTGAAAAAACAGTTTTAGATTTATTCGTATTTTATGTGAAGAAATGAAAAGAACGCCATTTGCAATAAAAATTTCATTAAATAGTTCATTTGTATTTAATGTTAATGAGTACCGAATGTCAGGCTGAATGGTTGGCACCCACACATTGTCACCTCACCAAATCTGGCCCTCTTTGCAAAACGTTTGGACACCCTTGGTATATGGAATACCATTATGCATAAATCTACCATTAAATAAGTATTTCATTCACTGCAGTACTTCAAAAGCCAACCTAACCTGAGATACCGATACTTCGCTTCAAATTGTGAAATTTAACGTAATGGTACTGTGTTATTTGAAGTCAGATAGATCTGCTAGTACTGTCTGAATGTAAACCAATAAAGCTAAAAACAGTAGTACTGTGCAACTGGGCTGAACAGATCTGTTGTAAGTTTTTGAATGTAACAAAACTGTATGCTCGCCTGCATGTAATAATATTCTACTACTTCAGAACTTCATCATGTTCACACAGTGATGTTTGGGGCAAATACAGTATAAGCCTTAGGCAGAACAAATATGGCTCACCATGGAGTGCGACAGTGACAATGACAAACATTTTTTCCCTACGTACACATAAAGACACAGATAAGTGTGTTGTATGCGAATGACTTTAGAGTTTTTACTGACCTGATTCAGAATGCCTGTTTGCATAGCAGGGTCGTTCAGATCCTGTCCGCCAGAGGTTATTTTCAGT
>JBBIGA010130938.1:0-22556 GCA_037576975.1 Alestes dentex | reverse complement strand
GATGGGTGGGGCGTGGCCAGCAACAGCTTATTTGCATAAAAGTGACAGAGCCCTTAAACGGTTCATTTTGAAAGGGATTGAAACTGTCAAGAATAAAGCTGGTGAGAGTAATTTATGTGAGAGTAATTTTGTGCAAAGAGCTTCATGAACATGTTTTGTATAGCCCATAGACCTACTATAACTAAAGTGATTTTGCATAATATGTCCCCTTTCATTTATTTTTATTTCGGGTGAAATCCTAACAAACAGATACTCGGGGTAACTGGTTGCGCTGGAAGGTGGCCGCACCAATGAGAGCTCTGAGTCATATTAGCAAAATAGTGTTTATTTACTCTTTATTACTGGCTCTATTTACACATACAGTGCTATCATACATTCAGTATTACCTGCAAACAGTTTTGGAGTTATTATCATCAGCCAGTTCCTCTTCAGTAAATGTGCAATATGTGCAGTATTGTTATAGACCAGGGATCACCAACCTTTTTGAAACTGAGAGCTACTTCACGGGTACTGAGCCATTCGAAGGGCTACCAGTTTGATATTTTAGATATTGTCATTTTCATAGTTGTACAAATGTGATTAAAGAAGATTAGCAACAGAATAAAATTAAGTGTTAGACGCTGCTCACTGGTGAGTTGTGCTATTTTTAGAACAGGTCCGTGGGCTACTCATGTGGTCCTTGGGGGCACAATGTTGGTGACCCCTGTTATAGACTATACTGCTACATGCACTGCCACTTTGCTTCAGTGTACAAAATTACTTTACCTTAACCCACTTACTGTTACTTAGCCTTGTCACTTTTTGTCCAGTGTGCACTTACTGGTGCTTATACTCGTCACTTTGTCTAATGTCCAATACTGGTGCCTAAACTACACCCTCGCCCCATTTATACATGCACATACTTTCCCCTATTTTTAATTTTTTTTCTTATCTTCCAGTCTATCTATTTCAATTGCTTTAAAGTAAGGTGGACCCCTACAGTCACACATGAACAAACCACAGCACACAGTGTGAACAATAAGAAATTCTTTCTCTGTGTTTAGCCCATTCACCAAGTGAAGCGGGGGACTGCCACCAATGAGGGGCGCCCAGGACCTTGCTCCAAGGGTACCTCAGTGATGACACTAACAGTGTTGGGATTCGAACCCACATCCATCTGAGCACACAGGGCAACTCCCTAACCACTAGGCCACCAGCTGACCCTGGACATTTACTTTGAATGTCTGCAGGACATCAGTGCAGAATGACTTGTTTTATTTTTGTCCAACACATATCATTGTAATGTTGATCCTGTGTTAACATACATATGACAATAAATGTCTAATCTAATTAAAAGTGATGGAAGCTTGACCAATTCCTGACACCTAAATCACACACTTGCCTTAAACTGGGTCGGGTTGTTAAGTCATCTCAGGCAGACTTGCTTATGTGGTTTCAGACTCTGAACAACTTAGTGTTAATATAAAAAGAGGACAAAACATCATAAAAATAAACTTCTGTTATAAATGCAGGGAGTCATATAACATCTGTTATAATGGCAGTGAGTCATATAGTGTCAGAAACCACATAAGTACGTCTATTTGCGATTACTGAACAACATGTGAGGCTACAATATTTTTGAGGGCCAAATATGCTTTCAAACTGAGATCACAGTGCCCATACTGAATGGGACTATGGGAAATGTAGTTTTTAGTAATTCAAAGCTCCCTAAACTGCACAAGGCCCCTGATGGGCTATCTATTCTTCTTAATAGGTAGGAATCATTGCTGCTTGAAGGTACTTACACGGCGGTGGCAGAAAAAATGGGGGGTTGGGGATGGGGATGTGTGAATAAGGGTTGAGCCAAAAGCTGAGTCAAGCAGATTGTGTTGGAGTGTGTTTAGGCCCGAACCTTTCCGGTGCCCCAGACAAATGTGCAAATTAATCAGTAGAACAGACGGCTGGGAGAGAGAGGGAGACACCGGTTCATCCATCATCTCTCGCTGCTGGAGCCACTGTTCCACATCCGGCCACGGATCGCTAATCTTCTAGGACACTAGTCTCAATTTCTGGACGATTCCACTTCGGCTCATTCGGTCTCAGAATGACTGATGTCATCAGTCACAGCATCTGGAATGTGGGGTTAGTGAGCACATACCTGTGCGTCATGGGATTTTAGCTTTTTGCCGGGACAAAATGTCCTCAGGACAATGAGAGCACTGACATTTTGACATTGTGGGGACATCTCCCTGTTTTCCACGAGAAAATAATTTCTATTTTTGACCAAAAGTTTCAGCTTCTCAAGCAAGAAAAAAGATGTAGATTTGCTTTTTTGTTGATTTTCCCATCAGACACAATGATTCACGCTGTCTGCTGTAAAATATCACAAATTGAAGTCTAATTTAAATATTTAAAATAATTAGCAATTTGCCTCATTTAATTGTGGCCCATTCCTCTTGACCAATTGACTAATGGTCCCTCTGTTGGACAAAATGAATTGCCCTCTACAAATTTCAAATTAGTGACTGGCTAGGCCTTGCATGCACCTTTTTTTAGAAAGCAGCCTTGCTGCTCTTTTGCCTGTATGTTTGGGATCATTGTGTTGTTTTCCTGTTTCTGAGCTTGATGGGATTAAATTCTCCTCTAAAATCTACCAGTACATCCCTCCACTCAAATTTCCTTCAATGACTGACAACATCAAAATATTTTGGAGCAGTGTACTCTGGTCAGACAAGACCACACGACCACACTAGAACCACAGTGAAGTACAAAAGTGGGAGCATCATGAAATGAGGCAGCTTCTCCACAGTACTCTTTGCCGAGAAGCTCCCCTGTATCCTAATATTCCCACCTGTGTACGTCACTGTGGGTCTGGCTTTGAGTACACTGGTTCAAAAAGAATTATGTTTTATCATAATGTTTGGGTTCAGATTTTAGATACATGTCCCTGACATCCTTTCTAAGCAGAAGAGCTTCTTTTCAACCAGAGAAGTCTTTTGTGAGGCCAGAAGGAAGCCAGGATATTGGGCAGCCATTAACCTTTATATACGATGAACTAAATATCTCAGGAATGCTGCATGCAAGAGATGTATTTTTTGTTTGAGGGCTCCAGTGCCATCGTATCCCTTTCTGAAGCTTTATAATCTGGCTTTGAACTGGTCTAGCCTTTTCTTCTATAGTGATAAATCCAACCATTAATTTTTAATAGTTGTTGTTAGCATTGTATCATGGTGCCATCCACTGGCAATCCCATGATGTCATTTTATCAACAAATCAGTGACTGTGTTTCTGATTGTGGTTGTCCGTGGCAGCTCTGATCTCAAACACATCGGAATAACATAAGATTGACCCCATCCTCCTATATATAGATCTATATAATTATGGTAGCACCTAATAACAGTAATTATAGCACCTAATTAAAATAGTGTAAATGTGATAAATCATGTTCTTAGACCATGGAGAGTTAGGGTGATAATACTTCAAACACTGCCTACACCACTTTTAAACACTGCTGACACCTCCAGTCACATAGAGGGTCCCAGAAATACCCCCACAAAGTCATAGTGTGTTAACACACTGCATCATAAACAGCTCACCATAATGATTGGAGCAAATACATTTATAAGCATCCTGATATTACCATACACATTTATAAGCATCTTGTCATTTCCATTATTTCTTCATAAACAGTTGTAAAATCATCTCACTGTTTCTTCCTGAAGATCATTTGTTTCCTCTTCTACTCACGGCATGGAGCCTGGCCAACACACACACAAAGGGCGGCTGGCAGGATTCCTTACTGACTGCCACTGCAAGTCCATTTAAAACAGATTACTTCTGGGGCCTGAGTTGGTGATCAATAGAGATGCTTGTTACAGTGAGCCTGTGGGAACCTGAACAACACAATATTTATCCTCCGTGTCTTCTTAAAGGGGAAATATTATGCAAAACTCACTTTAGTTATAACAGGTCTATGGGCTACAAAACATGTTAATGAAGTTCTTTGCACAAAATCACTCTCATATAAAGAGATCTCACCAGCTCCATTCTTGACAGTTTCAGTCCCTTTCAAAATGAGCCGTTTAAGGGCTCTGTGACTTCTATGCAAATAAGCTGTTGCTAGCCACGTCCCACCCATCCCATGCTTACGCTGCACGTTTAACAACATTTTAACAAGCATTACTTTCAGAAATAATCGGCCTGTAAACTGACTTGATTGGCTGTGCACTGCATTTGCACTTTGGAATGGAGAAAACAACTCCAACCAAGTGCAGGGCTAGCTGTAACATTAATGGGCCCACTGATTATGTTAAAAAACTAAACGAAACAAACAAGCTAGTTCATACTTAACTGCGAAAGTCATTATTTGAAAGTACTTACATCGCCCTCATCTGCTGACTTGCCACGAACCACTTCAAGGCAGGCTACCTTGAAGTGGTTTGCACACTCCGCAATATTCTTGCCGAGTGTTGCTGGGACATGGCCATTGAAAATGAAATAGAGCCACGCAGTCTTTGGTTTTCTTTGTCTGGGAGAAAGTGTAGGGATTTGTGTTGTTCTTTGCAGCCAACAACACAACACTTCATGTGTGCCTTGCCTGTAGCCATAGCGCTCGGCGTCTTATGTGTGCTCGTAAAACTAGCAGACAAAAATGGCGGTGGTTCTACGCAAATTTCCTCATTATGACGCCACAGTGGGGGGCCGTCCAAACGGCTCATAGAAGCATATGATTCCTGACACCAAAATCTTTCAACTGATCCACAGAAAATGGATGGATGTTTTTTTCGCGCTTGGAGAGTTTATAGGAGCAGTAGAGACCCAAATGGAAATACAAAAAGATGCATAAAGTGAGTTTTGCATAATATGTCCCCTTTAAGACAGAATCAGAAATCTGTAGCATGTTTAGCACATAAGTACAGACTCCCACTGGGATAACACAACCATAAAGGGGAGATGCTGAGAACATAAAAAAATATGATAAACAGTAATGTATAACTTTGGTTGTTTATTTGTGAATTACAGCACTCCCATTACTTTGGTGAAAGCAACGAACTTTCAAAATGAAAGGATTTTAAAAACCTGCATTAACACGCGATAAAATAATTGTCGTCGTAAACAATGAGTTAATATGATAATAATGCATTAACGTGCCCAGCCCTAGTTATAATATTTCATTTCGCCCATTCACAAATAAACAACTACTGTCATACATTATAACACATTATAATTACAAAATACAGGTGCACAATACACTACTTTTTAATTAATTATTTAATTTGGTGTACAACTATGCAATTAATCATGACTAATCTCAGAAAACCATGCAATTAATCATTTTTTTTTTATTGCGTTGCCCAGTATTAATTATTACTTATATAATTAAACACTTTCAACTACAATTGTAAAAGAATTTAAAGGAATAATTCAAAATAATCAAAATAATCAGCAAGTATATAAACCTCTGTAAGACTGTTCAAAGTCTTCTCATCTTCAAGACTAATACTAATACTATTTTTACTATTATTATGTAATAAAAATAACAGCAATACGCATACTTCAAAATATCCTATAATATTTAATAAATACTATATATATTTATACATAAATATGCAAAAGTTAATATCACATTCTGGAAAACATAAAACGCACAAACAAAATATAAGACAATTAGCTAGAAAGCTAATGTTTAGTTAGTGCATTAAACAATAATGTCAGATGATGACTGTTTATCTGCAAATGGGGTAATGAAGTATGAAGTATTAGTTAGCTACTCACTAAAATAAAGTGTTTAACTAGCTACTCACGAAAATTTGCTAGCTAGTCACTAAATTGTAAGCGTTATAAAAGAAAAAAATATTACAAATAACATTTTTGATAAAGTTAGAACAAAATACATACATTTAAGACAAAATCATAAAGGTAATAAACTTACCATTTCAGATTAGGTGTCTTTAACAACTCATGCTAACTGTAACTACTTGCTAACTTACCACTTATACCCACATTTAGCTTGCTGCAGTAGGCCACCCTACAACAACTCAGCCACAACCCTGACAAGTCTGGCTTTAAAGGAAAACTTTGATGAACACCTATTCTGTGATTATAAACCAAATAATGATGAATGGGTTGGGCATGATAAAATGTATAGAAATGCATGCGCCACAGATAAACTTCACACCAGTGTAGTGGATCTATAAGGTAAGTTAAATAATGTGGACGTCGAGTCAAAGTTCAAAATAGGGGCTTCTAATCATTCTTCTGGTTGCCTTGCACCTTCCCTAGGTCCCTCTCCAGTGACGACCTAAGCATTTGTTCAGTACGTTAACAGGACAGAAGTAAAAGTACCCTCATCAAAAGTTGTGTGAAAGATTAGCATAACAGATGCTTAGAATGCTAATCCAAGCAGCAGGAGTAAAACACTAGCCAGCTGAGGGGGGATAACATTCCTTGTTCAGGCCGATTAGGCCTCTGTTGTTATGCATGAATTAATAGAGGCTAAAGTTGCTGTGGAGTGTTAAGAGGCGGGTCCTCTGTGCCCCATTACAATGCCTGCTCACCTCTGGCCAGGGAGAAATGAGGATAAGCCCCACATGATGGTCAGGGGCTAATTAGAAAGAGAAAAGCAGCAGCATAAAGCATTTAGGAGCCCAGGGCATGGCATGGCGCATGAAACGAAAGGGGAGGGACGTGAACTGAGTTTCAAGCAGCTAAAAAGTACTAAAAAGATATGAACAGAACATGTCTAGGCAATTCCTAAAACAAACAAGGGCTTTCATCTTTCTCAGATCCTTTAATCAATGCTTACCCACCAAGGGTGACCATCCTGATGGATGGAAGATGACAAATGAGAGTATGGGCCTTTCAGAAAGACTGTGCATGCTGTATGCTAAATACATACCATCAAAATAGGCTTTGTTCTGAAAAAAAACAATAGCATGAAAAGTACAGATTTGTAAAGAGGAACTCTTGGAGGAATACCATAAACGCTTAGCAAAAAAGGGTTCAGTGCCTTATAAAAAAAAGGCTTATTCGTGCAACATAGATTCAAATTTAAAGGTGCTTTTCAGAGCTATGTGGAAAAACACCAAACTGTTCATGCATCTTTCCCCCACAATTGCTTTGAGGGTGATTTTTAAGGGCCAACTTACATTACTTTTTTCTCTTTTTGCTATTCTGAAGGCTATGTTACTATGTTAATCATCTTCAAATTCACAATACTGAATGGATCACTCGAACAAGACAATGACAAATGAGAAGGGGTAAACAAGATAAAGCAAAAAGCTAAAGTTAGAAAGATAAGTTAGAAGCTGTCTGTCTACATATTTGTTGTCATTGTGATTTTGTTAAAAAAGAATCATTTTATATATTAACCTACAGATCAGTGAGTAGGTCACAGTCAGTACTGGCTGTCAGCATAAGGATTCCCAGTGGTTATAGGATGTCGCGAGGGAAGGAAAACAATGAATATTTCCTAGTATTTGCTTGTCAAGGCAGTGGGAATGTTTTATGGATGTTTCTCCAGGATGCATTGAGTGATGAAGCAAAGACATTTTAAACTATTATAGCAAACCAGGGACATGAGCAGGGAGGGTAAAGGAAACTAGGGACTAAATATATGCTTAGACTGGAAACCGGCTTAGAACTGCTAAGAAATTAAACCAAGAAATACAACACTTTGCACAGACTAGACACAAATATGGGGAGCATTTCTTATTTTATCTGCCTCTCCACTAACAGAGGTTGGTCAATTATCTACTTTCCCAATGTTTGCATTATTCATTCTACAGAAAGCTCTTCAGAACATTATGCCCATCACTTTTCAACACAAGAGACATAGTAATATGTTGTGTATTACACAGCATGTGAACATAAGAGTAGTTAAAAACATGTGGGTGGAATGTGCTTTCATGGTCTTGCCAAATTCCTGGGTTGAATCCCTTTGGAAATATATGAATGATGTGAATATATGAACTTTGTGTCCAACAGTAGGACCCTCATAACCCTGAGATACCAACGATTTGTGAAATTGAACAATGTTGTCAAATGCTGTGAAAACTGACAAAAGCTATTTGCTTCTTATCATAGAGTGTCTGTGTCACAGAGTAAAGAACACTACCGTTTCACCCGTGTAGCATGAAGGATAAACCCGGTCGCGGAGTAGCGTGGGAGAGTAGGTGGTTCACACACGTTGCTCTAAGAGTGCTCTACACAGTGTACAGATTCCCTCCAGAATCAACACTCTCTCATACACACACACATGGTATGGCAGTGAGTACTCACGGTCCCAAGAAGAGATGACGGCTGGTTTGAGATGAAGACTCAATGACTGAGCAATTACCACCTGCTTACCTACGCCTTTTATACCATATGACACGCTCATTCCGGTTCCTCCTGCATGTCACGTAACCCGTGTGTGTGACAGTCTTTGTTTCCTGTCATTTTATTACCTTCACAATCAAATGGTAATATGCCAGAGATTGGGAGATGACATAGGATCTCCACACCAAAAAAAACTGACCTGGAGAGATATAATAGAACTATTAGTAGCTTACATCACTGACACTGAGGCCTTGGCAGCATTGGCAGCATTATTGTAAATTTGTAAAATGTTATTTATACATTTGCAACTATTGAATTTTATTTTTAGAAGCCAAAATAGTCTAACATCAGCCAAATTACCAAATTTTGACTCATACACCCATACATGAAGAGCAGGAACAGCCTCTTTCAGGCTCTCCTGCTCTCTCCAATTCTCTCCCCACAGAACCCTCTGAAATGTCACTACCTATTTAATTAAGTGCTGCCTTTTGCAGAATTTACATGAACAAATGTCAATAATCCTACTTGCTTTGGTGACAGAGTCACAAATTAAACAGAGCTTTTGTAAAAACTAAAACAAGATGAATCTCAGTTTACCAGTGATGGGGCAAGCATTCCCCATTATTTCAGCTGAGCCTTTTTAATGCTTACTTTAGCAAGTCATTTTATTACAAGCACCTACTTTACACTTCCACTTACTGACCACTTTATGAGTTTCACCTATCTTACAGGTCCACTTTATAGGTGTGCTGAAACTCTGCATCCCATCAAACAGACAGCCATGTGCACAACTATTATAGTGTGCAACTATCAGCCATAACATGAAAACCACCTGCCTAATATTGTGTAGGCTCCCCTCATGCCACCGAAACAGCTCTGACCCAAAGGGGCATGGACTCCACAAGACCTCTGAAGGTGTGCTGTGGTATCTGCCCCAAGACGTTAGCAACAGATCTTTTAAGTTGTACATGGATCTGACTAATTTGTCCACCAAATCCAACAGATGTTCCACTGGACTGAGACCTGGGCAATTTGGAGGCTCAGTCAACATCTTGAGCTTTTTTTTATCATGTTTCTCAAGTAATTCCTGTACACTGCATGTAATTATTCAAATTATTATTGATGATACTGATAATAATTTGGATTATTTAACATATCAATCCAAGTTTTTTTTCAGGTTGTCAAAATATATCTTTGCAATATGTAAATTTGCACGAACTTTCACCAAAAACAAAAGTTCCAGGATGCTAATGAAAGAAACAACCAGTGTTTAAATCCCTTCCTGCTTCTTTGTACAGATAAAATGGGATAAGTGTGCTCCTATCAAACTGCCCTCAAATTGAACTCAAAATGAACTCAAGCATGTGTTGCTCCCCTGATTTTTCTCCTTCCCCCATGTTTTCACATGTGAGCCCTGTTAAATCATTCATGCATTCTCACAGTGGAAGAATGGCGCCGCTTGAACTGGCTCACAACCCTCTGATCTGAAATCACAAAAGCTTGACTATTTTCAGCACTGACCAGCGGGAGGTTACCAAATGTAATTACATATCTCAGTTCCTTCACAGTTGAATCCTGACCCTTAATGGAGCTGATTTGTTGATACAGCAATCATAATTGTTTTTTAGTCCAAGACCTGGCCTTTTTCATGGAGAGAAGAAATGTGGCCCGAGTAAAAGAAATGTGGCCTGAAAAAATTGGTCCCCGGTCACGTCTGATCCGTCTCGATCACGCCCTCCCGTCGCCGGAATATTAGGTGGCACTCGGCGCTGGATAGGTAGGTATGTCTTAGATATGTGTGTGCATGGTGGTTAGCTGCCTAGGCAACCCAGGTGTTCCGAGGAGCTCGTTAGCCCTGACTGGGTTGCTAGGCAACTAATGACAAGTCCGTCTGCGTCAGGTGTGAGGAGAGATTTAGTTAAGTATCTGTGTCGAGTGATTGGTGGGTTTTGTGTGTGTGTATGTATTTAAGCCCAGCCGATCCAGTCAGTCCTTGCGTGGTCACCCACTTTGTACGTGGTTCTGGATCGGGGTTTGGGGTTTTCCTTTTTAAGAAGGGAAAAGAAAGCAAAAAACATATTTATTCCTGGGAACGGCTGCCCCAGAGAAAGCACACTGCGGACTGACCCAAACGGGTGTTGTATGCGGCAGCTTGGTCAACACCGCTGATGTTTTGAGCTTCTTCATGTGTGTTTCCCCTTCCTGTGTTTACAGGCTTGAAAGCACTTGAAAGGATTCAAAGTGTTGTTTATGTTTGTTACTCGCCAGAAGGGCACTCCAATATTTCTGTTAATTAAACGTATCTACGAAGTCCTCTAACCCTGACTGTGCATCCTTCTTCCCCAACCCGTTCTAACAGATGATCACGCCAAATCCCATGGACGCCTCAAGGATTCCCCTGCCACAGGAAGCTGATCCCTTACAACAGCAGGTGGCCACTCACCAGACGCAGTTGGCGCAGCTGAGTGGCGTAGTGGGCCAGCTAGTGGATGCAGTACAAACCACATGAACTTTTATGAAGGCTCATTGTCATACCTCGCTGCCAGAGAGGTATAAAGGGGATCCTGCAACTTGCCATAGCTTCTTACTAGAATGTGATCTTTATTTTGCAGAATTTACAGACATCACCCCAGCGCAGAAGGTGTCAGTAATGACACAACGCCTCACAGGGCATGCGCTGGAATGGGCTACAGCGCTCTGGACAGCAGGGGGCACTCAGGCTCCACAGGATGAGGACTTTCGGGCACAATTTAAAGCCGCATTTGACTTTCCAAACCATGGGCAGGCCTGCAGCACTCGGCTGCTGCAGATCAAACAGGGCACCGACTCTGCGGCTGATTATGCCATCAAGCTCAAGGTGCTGGCAGCTGAGAGAAGTTGGAACCCACCGGCTTTAATAGCCGTATTTCGCAAAGGGGTTACGCCCTGAACTACAGCTGGAGTTGGCCTGCAGGGACGAAGGGTTCACCTTGGATGAGCTCATTACATTAAGTATCAGGCTCGATCAACATCGTAAGAGTCGGGGTCCTGCAACAAGTGCAAAGGGAAGCAAGACCAGTGGCAAGCCCTCCCCGCCTACTGGGGCCGTACCGGAAAATCTGATGTCTGAGCCCATGGAGGTAGGAAGCCACTGTCTCACACCCAAAGACAGAGGAGAAGAGCCGAGGGGCTCTGTCTTTACTGTGGAGGAAAGGGGTATTTGGTGGCATCTTGCCTCCGATTGCAGA
Source organism: Alestes dentex (assembly GCA_037576975.1). Classification (NCBI taxonomy): domain Eukaryota; kingdom Metazoa; phylum Chordata; class Actinopteri; order Characiformes; family Alestidae; genus Alestes; species Alestes dentex. The sequence goes on along the minus strand of JBBIGA010130938.1, from coordinate 11,031 downwards.
AGGTCAAGTCCCCTACAATGACTGTCTCGTTTACAAACTCAGAAAAAAATTAATGTAAAATTAATGCGACATTCCCCCGGCCATTGAGCAGCTCTGTGGGGCGACCATTTTTTCAAAACTCGACCTGCGGAGCGCATATAATTTCATACGTATACGTGCTGGGGATGAATGGAAGACCATATTTAGCACCACATCCGGCCACTACCATTATTTGGTAGTACCTTATGGATTGGCCAACGCTCCTGCGTGCTTTCAGGCATTTATGAATGACGTCTTTAGAGACTGGTTAGATCGATTTGTGATAGTATACCTAGATGATATCCTCATCTATTCGATGAACATCCAGGAGCATGTCAAACATGTACGTGCAGTCCTCCATTGCCTATTGAAATATGAGTTATACGTAAAAGCAGAGAAATGTGAGTTTCATGTAAAGGGACTCTCATTTCTTGGCTATCGTATTGGTCCTGGGGGGGTGGCGATGGATGAGGGGAAGGTGGCAGCTGTGACCAAGTGGCCAGAGCCCACGACAATCAAGGAACTGCAAAGGTTTTTGGGATTTGCGAACTTCTGTCGCAGATTCATTAAGGACTTTAGTACTGAGGCAGCACCGCTCACCAGTTTGTTAAAGGGAAAACCTAAGCACTTACGGGTAACGCCTGCCACCAAGCGGCTTTTGCGCGTCTAAAAGCATTATTTACTACTGCTCCCATACTCAAACTCCCTGATCCCTCAAAACCATTCACTGTAGAAGTGGAAGCTTTGGAAATAGGACTGGGGGTGGTGCTGTCCCAGTACTATGAGAACCCCCCCAAATTATATCCATTGTGCCTTCTTCTCCCGTAAGCTGAACAATGCGGAACAAAACTATTATATCGCTAACCGTGAACTGTTGGCAGTCAAGGCGGCGTTAGAAGAGTGGCATCATTGGTTGGAGGGAGCATATTACCCCTTTACTGTGTTCACTGACCACCGGAACCTTGAATACATTCGGTAGGCTAAATGCTTATGTCCGAGACAAGTGCAGCGGGCTCTATTTTTCAGTAGATTTAACTACAAAATTACATATCGTCCGGGATCACGTAATGGAAAGGCAGATGCATTATCCCGACGTTATCCTATGCCAGATGTGCAGAAAACCAATGAACCTATTATTCCGTCTGAACTTATAATTAGCGCCCATTACATGGGATTTAGACACGGAAATGGAGCGTATGAACACTCAGGGGTCAGTTCCCCTAGAACTCCCGGAGAATAAGATATTTGTGCCCGAATCCACGTGGGCTCGTGTCACAGAATGGGCTCATAATTTGCCTGCATCCGGGCATCTTGGAGTCCATCGTACTGTCGAGGTGATTAAGCGGAAGTACTGGTGGCCTTCTTTACGAGCTAATGTGGAAAGGGCTGTCAAGTCTTGTTCCGTTTACGCCGTTTCAAAGTCCTCCCGTCAGTTTCCTGCCGGAAAGTTAGTGCCCCAGTACCGCAGAGGCCGTGGTCGCACATTGCTGTGGACTTTGTCACGGACCTCCCAGTATCTAAAGGGTACACAGTAGTTTTTGTGGTAGTGGGCCGATTTTCTAAGGGGGTGCGGTTCCTTCCATTTCGTTCTCTCCCCACCGCCCGAAAAGTGGCTGAGGCGCTCTTTCCTTTTCCTGTTTTTGTCCTATAGCATCCCAGAGGACATCCTCTCTGACCGAGGTCCCCAGTTTGTCTCTCGAGTTTGGACAGCTTTCTTTAACAAACTGGGGGCTACTGTCAGCCTGACCTCCGGATATCATCCAGAATCCAACAGTCATGCTGAACGGTCAGGAACTGAGTCTGTTCCTCCGGGCATATTGTCATGACAACAGCTTGACTGAGCAGAGTACCTCGGCTGGAGGGAGTATGCCCAGAACTAACGCCTTTTGAGTGTGTGCTGGGGCGTCAGCCTCCGCTCTGCCCCTGGGATTGAGCATCCTTGGATGTGCCACACACTGATGGCTGGTTCCACAGGGCGAAGCGGGTGTGGGAGCAGGCACCTGCAGCCATCAGCAGAGTGGTGGGGTGATTTCGTAGATTTGCAGATCGAAGGAGGAGGGAGGCGCCAGTTTACAAGGTCGGAGATGGAGTCTGGCTCTCGGCTTGCAACCTCAGATTATGGACACCATGTGGTAAGTTATCACCTAAATTCATGGGGCCGTTTGAAATAGAGAGACAGGTGAACCCTGTATCATTCAAACTGAAATTACCATCTCACATGCGGGTTCATCCTGTCTTTCATGTTTCTCGTCTCAAACCAGTGGTGACGGGACCGTTGGATAGGGGAGAAGTGGAGCCCACTCTCCCCGGAGCTATCGAGATCGAGGGAGCCCCGGCCTACTGAGTAAGACAACTTCTGGACTCTCGAAGGTGACAAGGCAGTCTCCAGTACCTAGTGGACTGGGAGGGGTACGGCCCGGAGGAGAGGAGTTGGGTGCCAGCCAGTGAAATTCTGAGTCAAGAACTGATAACGGACTTCCTTAGAAGTCGGCCAGATCGCCCGGCTCCTCTTCCCCGGGGTCTGCCGCCACAGAGACCGAGGTTAGTGGGAGGACCCGGTCGTCGTGGGCGTCCTCGTTCGGCTTCGAGAGTGGTCAGGGTTGCCCCTCTCCCTTCCCCAGAAGCCCGTCCTGGGGGGGGTACTGTCATGTCTGATCCGTCTCGGTCACACCCTCCACGCAGCCCGTCACCAGAATATTAGGTGGCACTCGGCGCTGGATAGGTAGGTATGTCTTAGATATGTGTGTGCATGGTGGTTAGCTGCCTAGGCAGCCCAGGTGTTCCGAGGAGCTTGTTAGCCCCGACTGGGTTGCTAGGCAACTAACGACAAGTCCATCTGCGTCAGGTGTGAGGAGAGATTTAGTTAAGTATCTGTGTCGAGTGATTGGTGGGTTTTGTGTGTGTGTGTATGTATTTAAGCCCAGCCGATCCAGTCAGTCCTTGCATGGTCACCCACTTTGTATGTGGTTCTGGATTGGGGTTTTCCTTCATAAGAAGGGAAAAGAAAGCAAAAAACATATTTATTCCTGGGAATGGCTGCTCCAGAGAAAGCACACTGCGGACTGACTCAAACGGGTGTTGTATGCAGCAGCTTGGTCAACACTGCTGATGTTTTGAGCTTCTTCATGTGTGTTTCACCCCCCTGAGCCTTAGAGAACTGGAGAACATCCTGAAGGCGAGCGCGTCCTGGACTTTCACAAGGAGGATTCAAAGTGTTGTTTATGTTTGTGTTACTTGCCAGAAGGGCACTCCAAAGTATTTCTGTTCATTAAATGTATCTACGAAGTCCTCTAACCCTGACTGTGCGTCCTTCTTCCCCAACCCGTTCTAACACCCGGCTGTATCCTTGATAATGAATATGATCATAGCTGATGCACAGTTTATGCCTGTCATACTGCAGAGCCCCCATGTTTATACTGGCTTTATAAACATTGGGAAGAAAACATTGGTGGACCCAAGGTTCTGCTAATAAGGCTTTGGTGGAGGGGTGAGATGGATGTCTGAGCCGGTTTGCTCTCCATCACTACGTTTACTGTCTCGGAAGAAATTCACTAATAGTCGCACAAATCATGCAACTTCAGGAGATTAGTTGGCGACAGGTATACTGTATATGGAAATTTTATTCAGACAATATTAACACAAAATGTAAACAAAACGTGTCTGCCTAAAATGCAACATTCAGACAATATCTTTTAAAGTGCTCAGAAAAGAACATAACTAAAAGTAAACAATACATGTGATTTTCCCCATCTAAATCTACACCAATTTCTTCAAAAACGGACTAAAATGTTTAAACAAACTGCCTTCTGTAGAGGCGTCCGAACTCGTAGCACCAACCATGCTAGCCTGATCAGTAGTGATGTGTCATGTGCTCTAAGAGCCGATGCTTTGTGGTGAATCAGAAGAGCCGACTCCCATCGAGTGAGAGCCACCCCCCCTTCTTTTATCCTTTCGCTGCTCAGCTCTCAGTCTCAGTGGCTCAGCTCTGCTCACGGCAGAACTTTGTTTTGACTGGCAGCATGGTGGCTTTCTGGCCAATCACATGTGAGGATATAGGATCATAGGAGGGGAGACTATAATCAGCAAACGTAAAACGTGAGCTGCATTCAGTCTTGCAAGAGTGAACGTCACTTACATACAGGTTCATAATTTGTGAACTGATTCGTTCAGTTCAGCGTTCACAAAAAATAGGCACGTGTTCAATGAACGCCGTTCATTGAATGCCTTCGTGCACAACACTGGCCTTGGTTTTGAGATATACTGCAAGAAAGACTTTCAAACTGCAAAAAATCTTTACAATGAAAAACTGCAATAACATCAAAAGAAAAAAATGGCCAGTCATGTAAGACTCTCTTTTCTCTTGTTAAGACTGTGATGCTGTGTTACTGGTCCAGTTCTGAAGCTGACACCCACATTGTTGGCACCTCCAGTGCTGGATATGTGTCGGCCTTTGCAGCAAGCTGTGTATTCGAATTCTGATAATTCGTATACACAATAAACTGTTCTGCCTTAAACAACTTACACCACAACTGTCACTCTAAATTAATCTCTATTTATTAAATACTGTACATCCTCTGTCCTTCCACTGCTATTGTTTGCACAATTATTGTTCTACCTCTGTTTTGCATTTTTGTACACCTGACAACTCCACCACTAGAATACAGTATCTGTCATAATGCTGGATTCATTCAAACACCATTCAAACATCTTAGTGCCCTGTGTATTTTGTCCTGTCTGCACTTATGAAGTCTGGTGAAGTTTTTGTTCTTGTGTTGCACCATGATCCTGGAGGAACATGGTTTTGTTGCACTGTGTACTGAAATGACAATAAACCTACCTGATTTGACTTGTTCCCTTTCTGTCAGAGGCAGTATTAATTTTATCTGCAGTTTGGCTGCAGCAACTCTTTTGTAGGATTTGACTTCACAGGAAAGACTTTTACTCTCCATGTGCATCATTAAGGCTTGGTCACCCATGAGCCTGTCATCGGTATATTGTTTGTCCTTCTTTGGTCCACTAGTTACTGATCACTGCACACATGGGACCCCCCCACATAAAATATGTAATTTTGGAGATGCTATGACCCAGATGTCTAGCCATCACATTTTGGTTCTCAGTTCCTTACACTTGCACATTTTTCCTGCTTCAAACATATCAATTTCAAGAACTGACTGTACACTTGCTGCCTAATATATCCCCCCTTGAGAGGTGCCACTTTAATGAGATAATCAGTGTTCACATCACTTGGCAATGCATTTAATGTGGTGGCTGTTTGTTGTATGTTTGTCTCCCCACCACCCTGAATAAAAGTATGGGTGCAGCACCTCCACCATTGTTCAGGAACGTAACTGAGAGAAACAGAAAAGGAAAAAAAGTGTGAAGGAAATCAAACCTGACACCAACCCACCAACCTCCCACCAACAGGGCATTACACTGGTGCCTTGTTACAAAATGCAGCGCTTACTTGCTTGCTCACCGGGAGCTGAGTACAGTTATCGCTGATTCACTTCTGTTCAGGAGAGGTGGGAGGATTCTGCCAGACTCACTTTGCACCTTCTTATGAGAGCAAATTAGGAATGAGAGGAAATGCCATTCCCCCATTTCATTCCCCACTTAAGCCAAGGAGAGTATCTGTATTTCAGTGCTGTCAAACCCCCGCAGTTAATCTCCTTTGAATATATCATCCCCTATTACACTAATCTCATTCTCATGCTTGGGTTATTACTTCACTGTGTGCAAAGGTGGTGAAAAAAAGAGCTAAATGAAGATTTGCGTTTGGCGTGACTGGAACAGAGTTTAGAAGCAGATGCAAAACACTGGGGGCGAACGTTTTGTGGTAGCTTTGGCACTGAGATGCATTTATCCTGGCAGGAATTGTCATAATGCAATGCTCAAATCTCTTATTCATGAAGCTTTTAAGCTATCAGATGACAGACATAACACACACCAATGAGCCAAAACATTATGATCACCCGTCTAATGTGCCATTGGTCCCCCGTGTGCCACTACAATAGCTCTGGATTCCGCAAGAACTCTGAGGGAGTCCTGTAGTATCCGACACCAAGATGTTAGAAGAAGGTCCTGCACGCTGCAAGGTGGAATCTCCGGTTCATCTCACATTTGCTCAATCACTTTGAGATATGGGAAATTTGCTCACGTTCCTCAGACCATTACTTAATAATGTGAGCAGTGTGGTAGGGTACTGTCAGTGATGAATATCATTGCCATGAAGGGATGTTCCCACTCCACTGCAATGTGGGTAAGTGGCAGGTGTCAGCCTGACATTCAAAGGAATACCAAAACTGTCAGCAGAACATTATCCAGCTAGTCTTCTTCCCCCAGTTTATTCTGGAGCCTGCCCAACGATATGTCATGAAAGAAATTGGAACTCATGAGGTAAAGTGTCCTTTGGCAACTGGCTACAATTGCTCTAAGGTCCAGTTGTAATGCAACACCAAGACCTGACTGGCCACAGTCCATCTAATACACACCAAACATGGGCAGGTATATGGAGATAATCAATGTTGTTTGCTTCATCTATGAGTACATGTAATATTTTGGGCATCAGTATGTTTGCAATTTAATTTGATATATTACAATAGTAATAGATGTTGAAAATGATCAGTTTACATGCTTTAATGTTTTCTCTAAAAGCACCCTGTGACTGAAAACCATTTTGGATTCCTCAGCATAGTGAGTCTCATTTATGCCAGTTTGAGATAACACATTTTGGACATCTTGCATTGTTCCACGTTCCACATCTGTAATCAAAGACTTTTTAGGTCATGTCCACACGTCCATGGGTGTTTCTGAAAACAGAGGTTTTTCTATGCATTTTGGCCTTTCATCCACATGTAAATGGCGTTTTGGGTCAGTGAAAATGGAGGCTTTTGAAAACTACGGCCAAATTGCCGATTTTTGAAAACTGCGTTTTTGCGTTTGTGTGGACAAGAAAAACGAAGATTTTGAAAAACGGACCGTTTCGCGTCATACTGTGCGCCACTCATATGACGTCACAGTTTGTGGTGTGTTTACATTAGGCTTTCATCTACAATGCCCGATGTATACAAAGTACTACTGCTCTCAACCTTGTTAGATGTTTATACTAGGGTTGTCGAATTAACACGTTAATTTCAATCAATTTATCACAGAAAAAAAAATGCATTAAAAAAATGAATGCGGATTAATCGCACCACGTGACTTTAACCTGGTCCGGTGTTCTGTAGAAACATGCTACCAGTCAAAATGTGCTACCGTGTGCCTCTGCACAGTCTTGGGATTCTGTGATACCTAGCATTAGGGAAGCTGGTTTATCTGTGCTATCTTGCATTCGGGCCACTGGTTCACGGTGATTAATATCTTAAAAGCTCTTTTAATATGAGTGTATTTTGCTACTCTGGGTATCTGTGTCTTAGCTGTCATTACGTAAGCAATTACCAGTTACCATGTAAGCAGTTTGCAGAATGCTATATGAAGCTAGGAATCATCAGCACTGTCCAGATTCACCACAAGCTGTGAGCACGGCACAATCTGAAGTAGTCTGTGTCCTGCTTCACGGTAGCATTTCTCAGTGTTAGAACCTGACTGTGTAAACAGGCTCTATACACCTCTAAAGATCTATCTATCCATCTAGGCTCTTCTCATTTAAATAAAATATATTTTTCTCTGATTATGCATATTATTTGCCTATTGCTCATCATTATCAGTGTTATAAGCTGTATAAAGGTAGCATTTTTTGACAAGGCAACACAGAAACTGTCTCTGGCAATGACGTCCCCCATTCAAGGCTTCTGATCGGCCACCAATGCTAAATGGTTTAAGGTTATATCGCCATCTGCTGCCTTTGTATGCTGCAAAAAAAGACTCATCCGACAGTATAAGATTTTTAAATTGCCAAACTTTTACAAGCTGCTTTTTTAGCATCAAAGTTACACTGGTTGGAAAAACTTTTACTCTATAACTTTTTTTATGCGAGTGCCTTCCCTTATGCCTTCAATTACTGGCCCCCTTGTTAAATATGGGTTTGATATTTTTGATCCAAAATAAGTTTTTGCATTCACAAGAACCTCAGGATCATTTGAGTGTTCAGAGGCCTAATGAATGATTCCAGAAAATATGTATCTTTTATTCATTTTTATTCAATAGAGCTTCAGTCAGATTTGTCTGCAATACTACTGTTATATTGTTATATTTTGTTGGGAAACAATAGGGTTAAATTTTTTAAATGCACAAACTGGTTAGGATTTCAAGAGATGGACAGATAAGCTTCTGTGACAGATTAACTGTGCAACATAATTAAGATGAGAAATCCAATCAGTGGGTTTGTTTCACATGGAAAGCAACAGCAGCTCTATGAACTGACTGAAGGAATCAATGTAGAAATGTAATGTATAAGCTCACTTATATGTTCATATTTCTGTTACATGCTTCAAATATGGGGTTTTCCTCATTTTTTCTTTGTTATATATTCATGTTTTGATAGTTCTAATAGTCACAACTGGCCTCTGCAATATAGTTACACTGCAGACACTCTAATTTTAAATCTTGTTGGATGTCAACAATACAGCAAGCGATCTCGAATTTTTGAACGGCAGCACACCTCGTTTTTTTCTGTCTGTAGCACCACTCAATCCATGTATCTAATTCACAGACATGTCCTGCGTTGTGTGCCGTGACACAGCACCAGCTTTGAAAATTCCCCATGCTGAATCAAATTTTGCCCCCCATGGCTCTGGCCTTTCAGAACGTGCCAGAAGGCAGCGAGAGCGTGGCTTTGCTCTACAGGAGGCCGCTTAGCCAGCAGGACACTTGAAGAGAACGGTGGAGCACACTGGGGGAAAACGGCAGGGTCGTCTCACGGACGATTTGAGGGCCTGATGTCCTGGGGACTGGACCCCGGTAAAAAAAACATAAAAAGTTTTCTTGGCCGGTGAAGCTACATTACGGATGAGAGCTCAAGCTAGTGAAGAATATCAGCAGCACAGCAGCGGTGAGCTGGGCTTCAGGAGGGTCTATTGATCAGGGGAGATGTTGAAAAACAAAACACCAAGCTGGGAAGAGTGACTCAGAAAGGCAAGTGCTGAGGCTTCACATCTCTGACCATATACACTGGTTAGATTACCTTGCTGCTACGCACTTTGGACAGTTTATCATGTAGGTGCACTTTGAAGAAACATCCGCCTTATAAGTGATTTTGAAGAAACATCTACCATGTAGGTTAACTTTGAAGACACATCTACCATATAGATTGTCCATGAGACACCCCTGCCGATTTCCCCCAGTGTGCTCCACCATTCTCTGCAAGTGTCCTGCTGCCTGAGTGGCCTCCTGTAGAGCAAAGCCACGCTTTCCTGCCACAACCACAATTTGGGTGCACTTTGAAGAAACACCTACCATTTACGTGAACCCAGAATATAGAACCAAGTGATCAGAAATTAATTACTAAGAAGGGCTAAAGGAGGTCAAACTCAAACTACAAATGAGTAACAGCAGTGTTACCCAAATCTGGTCCTGCAGGGCTGGTGTACAGCACAATTTGGTTGTTTCACCACCTCAAACACACTCACTAAACCTACCAATTAGCAGGTGAGTTGAACCAGGTGTGATTAAGCAAGGAAATCACCATACTGTGCTGGATACCGCACCTCCCCTCCAGAACTGGACTTGAGCACCCGCAAGCTACAGTCTCTAACTGTATACCAACAAAGTGAAGCCACAAGGGAGCGCTTTCCAAAAAAAATGTCTGATATGGTATCTACTTATAACGAGCAAGAGGCGCTCTCACCTTTGCGATCTGCACACACCAGCTGAGCAGTAGCTGGGAGCCGATGCTGTCCTTGTGCTCGTGAACGTAGTCCAGCAGGCAGCCATGTGGCATGAGCTGGGTCACCAGCTGGATGGTGGGGCTCAGACACACTCCCAGCAGACGCACCAGGTGAGGGTGCTCCATACTGGCCATGATCAGCGCCTCCTGGTGGACAGGGGGAGAAGTGCAGGTCAGAGCTTCAACAAAGAACAGTTGCCTGTGAGTAGTGCTGTTTTGACAAAAATAGAGCTATTTTATTGTCTCATCACACCAACATGAAATTATCTTTGCTTTATCATCAGGTGATCAGCTGTAGTAACAGCTCAGAGTTGACTGAGGCAAACTATACATAGAAAGTGGGAACTGCCTCAAAGGTGACACCTCAAAGCAATGAAATCTCGAGCCGAACCACAAGCTCTATATCTGGGGTGAGACTCAGCCAACTCTGTTTCTCTCAACTGAAATCTTGGATCCTGTTACACCTAGTTACTACATGTGACTTATTTAAACTTGCATATGATATGTAATGTAATTAAATTCTATTCAAAAGCAAAGAACAATTTTGCACAAAACAGACAGTGTTTGAAAGAGGAGGCTGTTTAGAGTAATGATTCGTCAACCACGCGTGTTGAAACAGTGAATTTTAGTGACTCAGTAAAAAACAATTAAGTGAGATGAAGTTGATGTTAACTGCTGCTAGATAGATAGATGGATAGACTGACAGATAGATAGATAGATAGATAGATAGATAGATAGATAGATAGATAGATAGATAGATAGATAGATAGATAGATAGACAGAGAGATAGACAAAAACAGAAAAAAGAGCAGAAATAAGCAGCTTACATCACCATCTCCTTAAACAGGTCAGTATTCAAATACTGTGTTCTCTGTTACACCACTGATGGTGAGAGACATCGTGGCACAAATGGTGTTCCTCTGATACTGCTGTGTGTGGGAGGCTGTGTTTAAAACTTTATTAAATATCACGTTATGGCTGAGGAGTGAGCTTCTGCTTCGAGCAAGGCCTGGGTGATGGACTCCTGCCCAGTTAGCAGTAAACAGCAGACCGAACTGCCAGATGCAATCACAAAGCCCATGAGGGAGAGGGAAAGAGTGTGTGTATATATATATATATATATATATATGTGTGTGTGTGTGTGTGTGTATATATATATATATATATATGTGTATATATATATGTGTGTG
>JBBIGA010130921.1:0-22566 GCA_037576975.1 Alestes dentex | reverse complement strand
ACACACACACACACACACACACACACACACACACACACACACACACACACACACACACACACATATATATATATGTTAATAAACTCAGACAATTATTTTATCGCAGTTTTTTTTTTTACTCTTATTTTGAAAGTTCATTTTTCTGTGCTCGACCGCTTCACCTCGCTTTAACAGGGACACTTGCTACTGAACATACTGACGCATCTGCTGCTCCCTGATAAACGGAAAATGTTTCTGCCGGTACCTGTTCGGAAAAAAAATAAAACAGATTTATGAATGTTAACTTGTTGTTGCTCGGGTGTGCCTGATATAATGTTCTGATCGTGGCTCTGGACCTGGGCGCCGCTGTTCTGATGATTCATGCTGCCTTGATAGAGTCTATCGATCCATGCTACCCTTCTGAAAAATGCTCCCTTTAAGTTTATACAGTTTGTAGTCAGTTTATAACACTGATAATGATGAGACATTGACAAATAATATGCATAATCAGAGAAAAATATATTTTATTTAAAATACTTTACTTGAATCGATTAATGCTGCCTTGTCAAAAAATGCTACCTTTGAAGCTTACTCAGTTTATACAGTCAGTTTATTACACTGATAATGATGAGAAATAGGCAAATAATATGCATAATTCGAGAAAAATATGTTGTATTTAAAAATATATATTTTATAAGCAGTCTATCTGTTCACGCTACCCTTTGGAAAAATGCTCCCTTGAAGCTTATACAGCTGCCAGTGTCCCAAAGTAGCACAGATTTATGGCCGTGGCACTGAAACCCAAGACTGTGGAACTGCACATGCGCAGAAGGGCATGGTAGATTTACACGAAATATTTGAACTTCAGCTGTGTAACTGTGTAAGGGAACAACACTGTTAAAAAGCTCCTTATTTGTTTAAAGTTGTAATGTCCTGGCCAGCCGCTCCCCGAAGCCTAGCCAGCCACTCCCCGAAGCCCAGCCAGCCGCTCCCCGAAGCCTAGCCAGCCGCTCCCCGAAGCCTAACCAGCCGCTCCCCAAAGCCTAGCCAGCCGCTCCCCGAAGCCCAGCCAGCCGCTCCCCGAAGCCCAGCCAGCCGCTCCCCGAAGCCTAGCCAGCCGCTCCCCGAAGTCTAGCCAGCAGCTCCCCGAAGCCTAGCCAGCCGCTCCCCAAAGCCTAGCCAGCCGCTCCCCGAAGCGATGCAGCCTAGCCAGCCGCCAGTAGCAGCACCGAGGCTCCGGCCACCAGTAGCAGCCCCGCGACTGCTCCAGGCCCCAGCACCTGTTCCTGAAGCTGTGGGCCCAACAGCTGTCCCAGTCCCTGAAGCTGTGGCTCCAGCCCCAGCCCCTGTTCCCAAGGCTGTGGCCCCTGCACTGGTTCCTGTACCGGTCTCTGAACCTGTGGGCCCAGCACCTGTCCCTGAAGCGGTGGACCCCGCACCTGTCCCTGAAGCGGTGGACCCCGCACCTGTCCCTGAAGCGGTGGACCCCGCACCTGTCCCTGAAGCGGTGGGCCCAGCACCTGTCTCTGACCCTGTGGCCCCGACTCTGGCTCCTGTCCCTGACCCTGTGGCCCCGGCTCTGGCTCCTGACCCTGTGGCCCTGGCTTCTGTTCCTGTGGCTCCGGCTTCTGTTCTTGTTCCTGTTCCTGAGGCCCCGGCTCCTGATCCAGTTCCTGAGGCTCCGGCTCCTGATCCTGTTCCTGAGGCCCCGGCTCCTGATCCTGTTCCTGAGGCCGTGACCCCAGCCCCGATTCCGCGAAGGGGTCATTCTTGCCGCCGCCTCCCGTGGGGGTGCTGCGGGGGCCTCGACAACAGACGAGGGTGTTCCCCTAAATATTTTTTGCGGAGGCACTAAGAGGATCCTTGGAAGCAGATGTGGGGGACCCACACGAGCCGCCCTGGCCAGCGAAGTGGCCAGCATGATGAGAAGCGAGGGGAAGGCGGCTGTGTGGGGCTCACAAGGGTCACGTTTGCCCGTCTCCGGCCCTCCTCCGCCTTTGTGGAGGCCTGGTGAACCTTTGGGTATTGGGAGGGGGGTACTGTTCCTTTTCTGTTCTGTGGGTTCTTTTATTTTGACATGTTGTGAGCACACCGCTTTAAGTTTGTTGATTATTAGTTTCAGCTGACCGGTGTGCTCAGGGAAATTGATGTTCTGTTTGTATTGGTTTGTGAGTTCTGGGGATTTTGTATTTAAGTTCGTGTTGTGTGGTTCTTCAGTGTCAGTCCACTACCAATGTTCTGGTCTCTCCTTGTTGGAGTGCGGATTTATGTTTAGGCCATCGTGCCTATTTTGGTTTATAAATAAAACATTGAAGATGAAAGTCTGCATCTGCACCGCCTGTCTCGAGAGGGAGAGGGGAGTTGTGACAGGTACCTTGATCAAGGGAACCTCAGAGGTACTTAGCAGTCTTGGGAATGGAACCCATGACTTCCTGATCACTGGGCGAACACCCTAACAACTAGGCTACCAGCTGTGTGGGTTCACCTTGTCCCACCGAAACTGCTGTGACCTGTGGAGAAATGGAATTTCACAAGGCCTCTGAAGGTCTCCCACTCCTGAGATCTTAGTAGCGGATCCTGAAAATCCTGTGAATTGTGAGGTGGCGCCTCAAAGGATCTTAATAGTTTGTCCAGCACATCCCACAGGTGCACATTCGAACTGAGATTTGGGGAAATCGGAGGCTAGTTAGAGACTAATTTCTCCAGCACATCAGTTTCAAGAACTGACTGTTCACTTGATGCCTAATATATCCCATGGTTTTATTTACTTTATTAGTCCCTGAGAGGAAATTAGGTCTATGCACCCAACCCTTTCAAAGCTGTGAACACACACACACACACACACACACACCAAGCACAGTAAGCAATTAACACACAAACACTAGAAGGCAGTGAGCACACACACCCGGAGCAGTGGGCAGCCACACAACCGCAGCGCCTGGGGAGCAGTTGGGGGTTAGGTCCCTGACTCAAGGGCACTTCAGCTGAGGATAAAGAGGGAGGAGGAAGATCTGTTCATTCATTCTTTTCACCCACAATTTTCCTGATGGTCCAGAGAGCTGAACTGGCAACCTTTCGATCCCAAACCCATTTTTCTCACCTTTGGAGAGGTATTTACGTCATTTAGCAACCATAAACACACACACACACACACACACACACACACACACACACACAGAGACACACACACACACACACACATTTGTATACGCTAAATTTTCATGGTACTCACTGAACATTTACTAAAATTACATTCAATATTTTTTGCTAGCATATACATATTACATCACAATCTGAGCACCTTTATGAAGTACTAGCAGAAATTTTATATTTTTATTAATCTCTACTGACCTATGAAAAACACCTAATATAAATGGAATTATAATGTGGACCACCAAACAAGTGTTAGATATTTAATGAGCTATTAAGTGACAGCTAGTTGGATGAAAGAGTTAATGAGTGCATTTAAAGTTAAAGGACAGTCTAGAATCTGACTCTGCATCACACAACCAGTACAGATTCCTCCCATGTTATAAAGGAAACTTGTTTTATTTGACATATTTTCCTTTATAGTTGTAAACAATTTGTGAACGCTTATCAAGAATAAAATCTGCAGTTTATAAAATAATTTGATCTTCTGAATCAGAGAGCTTTGTGTACCCAACAACCTTGTCACTGGCTTGTGGTTTGTTAGTCTTCAGTCCACTCTCCACCGCAGAGCACCACACAGTCCTTCGATGTTCCAACACAGCCATGTCCTTTTACACGATCACTCAGGTCTTTCTGTCTGTCTGCTTCCGCCGCATCCAACAGGTCAACTATGAGAACTGACAGTTTCCTATACATCCCTCTCACTCGTACAGCTTGCTCTAAGTGTGGGCTGTGAGGATCACTATTGCTTTTGTTAGTTTGCTGCTTGTTGATTTATTGAAAGTTCTCCCATAAACCCCGTATCCACTGGTGCTAATTCTACTGAGACTGAAATTGCCAGCATTAGCAGAGTGTTTTGCTTGTAAATTACACTTTAGACTCTATATACTTCAGTAAAAATAAATTCGCCATGGCAGTAGCTGGAGGGCTTCAGTCACAGAGCACATCATAAGTTACAGTGCGTGAACAGAAGGGCCTTAGAAAAGGCTTGTTACTAAATTACTAATATATTTTAGTATGTATTTTTCTCTGTATGTGGGCACACACACACACACACACACACTCACCCCAATAATCATACAGTCCTGAGCAAGAAAGTCCTTAGAGCCAAATTTGTTACCTTTATACTGTACCAGTACAACAAAACTTATAAATTCTACTTTATTATGCATTATTATTCCAATCATTTTCCCGCTCCTTGCTATGCTCCAGTACAGCGTAGCATATAGCTTATTTCATACATCACCACATTAGTGATAGCGTTCGTCTCTTTGTAACGCAGCCTGTCCCTCCTGTGCAGCACTGTGATGATGATTCCATAAACAATCCGAATGGTCTGTTTGTCAGGCTGAGTCGAATGCAAATGATCCTAAATCAGAGGGAGGCTAGCACGCAGCCAGCTCGTCCTCCGATTCGGCACTCATATGCAGGCGGGTCATTTGTGCTTGGAAAGGCCCCTGAAGCTTTATGGGTCAGTAAAAACGTTAGAATAAGGAAGATTTTATCCAGTGGGGCTTTGCGTGTAACCGTCCCTGCTTGATTTACAGTGTACATTTGCTGGTGATAAAGCCATTGTAATCTGGAGAATGGGAGAGACATCTGTATGTATTATTCATACAGTGGTATTTAACAATATCTTTTGTGTTGTACGGCTTAATTGTCTTTGCTGTCAAACAAAGCCAGATTGGTGGATGGTGGAACATGTCGATTAAGTTTAACAGTCTCCATCCATAAGGACATTCTGTCCTGCCCTTAGGGTTTCTAAGGCATTGAGATCCTGCTGTTGACTCGTAAAACACTTGCACATACACCGCAACAGCATCTCGCAGAGAGACTCTTTATGGTCCAGTTCAGAACAGCGCAATAAACTAAGAGACATCCACAGTAAATTCTATATGCAGGGTATTTACAGAATGATAATGCCATTAAATTGACAAAAACACAACTGGGCAAATTGGCCCATCCATGCTGTGCCCACAAATGTTCTTTCCCAGCAATTTGCTGCAGAGGACAAGCTTTAAAGAGCGTTGGCAAAAATCCCCTTAATGTAATGGGAAAATGTAGCACGTTTTAGTTTTAACGCCCACATTTAGATTGCATTACTCATTTCAAATTATATTTGTTTGTGACTGATTGCACCACTAAGGCTGATAAATGACACAAAAATGCAAAATATTGCAACATTATTTTGGTGCATCAAAACTATTTAGCAGTTTATTTGGGATTTTGTCATGGTGATTGTGCTGCAAAAAAACAAAAAAAAACAAACAAACCTTAAGGCAAAAATGTACAAAAATATATTCTTTATTCCCAACCAAATAGGCAACGTTCCGTTTTGGAAAAGCACAAAAAGCGGTGAAGCCGTGAAACTCAGACTACGCATAATATAGTTTTTCTACTTCTTTTGCAGCACTACACATGAAGACAAACTAAGGGTGTGTCTCGGTTTTCTACCTAGTTCCATGTGCAGTCAACATATACAGTAAAACCCCAACAATCGCGGGGGTTAGGTTCCAAGAGCACCTGCGTATGGTGAAAAACCATGAATTTGGGATGTAGTAAAAAAATGCCTAAAAATGCCTTTTTTATAGTGTAAACCATAAATATCCCCCCAAATATGCTCCCAAAACACTTTAATTTCATTTTAAATTCAGCTTAATATATTACCCTTAAAACATTGTAAAGGTAAACTCCGGCTGTACTAGAATGTAAAATACCAATGTTACCCCTGTATAGACTATACTGTAATTCATGCATGACCGTTTTCTTTGGTATGCGCTGTCATTTTTTTTGTGTGTAAACAGGTAAATACAGTAATAAATTCATTTAATTTACAGTAATAAAAATACAGGGCTTTAAGAAGAACAAAACGAAAAATACGAGAACACTCGAGATGCTCCATGGGGGACATTCTGGACTGCAGCGTCACAGGGCAGCAGCCAATCAGCAGCAAGGAGAAATAAATAACATTTTTGGATTGGCTGCTTTCAAACCTCCTCCTGTTCTCTGGACAGTACCAAAACATTTCTAGTTATTTTATATGGAAATGTAGCTGAATTTACGTTCATGTGTTACAAAATTAGTAAATTATAATTTTCTTTATAATTTAGCACGAATTTAGCACGAAAATGCATGAATTATATATTGTGATGAAAAATGCTATGACGTCTGGGCCTCATCTGCCACACCCCCTCGTCCTTGTACTGGTTGTTTATGTTTGGGTGCAGCGCTGAGCAGCGGAGACTCATTCAGTTCAGGTGTCTGATTGCCTTGCTAACCGCCGCACCCAAACATAAACCACTGGTATGAGGACGAGGGGGCGTGGCGGACGAGGCCCGGACATCCCAAAAGCAAATAAAAATGCAGAGAATATCTGTGGTTTCTGCGACTGTCCGGGGATTTCCGCAAACAATTATTACATCGGTTCTCAGAAAAAATCTGCAAGAGATTGAAGCCACGACTGCTGAACCGCAATTAAGCAGGGGGCTCACTGTAGTGAACATGAATTCGGCCACTGGTCAGATACCTGGTAGCAGGAACACTGGGGTGTTACAGTTCACCATGATGTAATACCAACAACCGATTGTACAGCTCAGCCACTGCGTTAAGTTAAACAGGATTTTCAACAAAACAATTTTTTCATTCTGAGACTCTTGTATCGGTCACACAAAGCAGTGGTCAACCTTCCTTCGTTCCAGGGGCATATTTCCACTCGCGTTAACACCATGCTAATGTAACTATGGTGCAACTGTGCATTTCATGGCAGCAGTTGCTGAAACAGTCAACTGACACCTGAACAGACTTTAAGTGGACATTTTCCTTCTGTGTGGTGCAATTGTAGAGTAACACTTTCACTAAAGACTTGAACCTAAAACCTGTTTACTGAATATTTCTGAATGGGGCCTATTTAGTCTCCTAGTCCTGTTGGCCTGCTGTAGCATCAAGAATCTGGCATTATGTGTTACATATCATTCTGCTGGGTAGTTGCAAGCAAATAAGAATTAAAACATTAGGATTAAAGCAGATTAAATGAGACAAATGCATAGGTTTGCTAAATAGCTAACAGATTGCTATGGGCATTTCTGTATCAGGGCGTCAATGCTGTTTTTTTTACTATGAATTCAGGGAAGATGTAATACACTGAAATGGTTTTGGCAGTGAGACACAATACAAAACTGCATCTGCTCCTCTTGGTTTCTTTCCTTGTCCAGCTTGTCCAGCTGCTTTTGTTTTGTTATGCCTTTCCATGTGCTCCCTGTGCCACACCCCTCACCAGCTTTCACCTTCTTACTCCTCTCTCTGGAATCTTTATCAGCCATTCTAATTTTTTCCCATTTTCTTTGTTTTCTACTTGCTAGTTTTTACTGCCTCAGTTCTCGGTTCTCTTATGCGTCACCCATCCGCCACCTTCAGCCAACTATCACCTACACACGCTAAATCTGGACTCGAGTAACGTCCACTCACACTTCTATCCAGGCCCCTCGCCTCCTTCGTTACACTAATCCTTTTGACGTTTGTCAACTACTTGGTCACCTTGGTTATTGCCATGCCAGCGGCCAATGCAAACACTGATTGGTCAAATGAGTTCATATGAAAGTCACAATTGGTGAGCCAGATATCACCAGTTATGCCTGTGTCCTAATGAATTTATTGATGGCTGAATAAATTGCACAAATAAATCGCGCTCCATGTGTAAATGCCTTCAGGATAGTGGCAGGCATTGTTTTGTTGTGTTATTTAGCTCACGTTAGCACAGCGGCAAATTGTTGCCATCAATAACAGTCCAGCTCAGTAATGCAGCATTTTAAACTTGAAGTTACGTAGCAAAATTGCTGCAATTTCTACAAGACTGCCACAATTTCCCATTTGGATGTAAATCTTGACTGCTATGAAAGAATGCATTTGTGGGTGGAGCACGGATACGTCAATTAAATGCAGCACAGAAATGCTAATGTGGCGGTATGGAGTGTGGTCTTGTGTGTCAAAGTATGTCACACATCAGTAGAGAAGCTGATGGGCCACAGGACACCACAGGTCCATGGAGAGCGCCTCGGTCCCCGCTTGTGTATATTTTATCATTTAACTCCAATTCTTCCCATTAGCCGCAGTATTAAAAGTGAGGATTGTGCACACATTTGTGGCGGCAGTGAAAGAGGGCTGATTGGAGGATATAATTGATTGGACACAGCCAGAGCGATGAGGAGATGAGCACTGATCACTTATATTGAGATTGGCAGATGAGTAAAATGGATTGGATAGACTTTAACGCGGATGAGAGGCCAGAAGCAGAAGAGTGGTCGCATGCAGAGGGAGAGATTAAAAAGAGAGGCTGATTACAATCAGGAGAGGGAGAGAGGGCGAGAGAGAGCGAGAGAGAGAGAAGAGTGATAAGAGAGTATGTGTGAGAGAATGAAGAAAGAGGGATGTGTGGGACAGAAAAGAGTGAGAGTGACTGAGAAAGAACAGCAAAAGTAAGAGAAAGAGAGAAATAATGTGTGAGAAAGAGAGGAAAGTGAAATAGATAAAGAGAGAGAGAGAGAAGGAGTGAAATAAGAAAGACGAGAGTGAGTGAGGGAAAGAGTGAGAGTGACTGAGAAAGAGGAAAAAGTGAGAGAAAAAGAGAAATACAATGAGAGAAAGAAACAAGTGAAAGAAGGATCAGAGGAGTGAAAGAAGCAAGAGAAAGAATAAGAGAGAGAGAGAAAAAATAAGGGGTGAGAGTGTGTGTGTGTGTGTGTGTGAGTGAGAGTGACTGAGAAAGACAGGAGAGAGAGAGAAGTAGGGTGAGAAAGAAAGAAAGAGTGAAAAAAGAGTGAGAGTGAGAAAAGAGAGAGGACAGTGCAAGAATAAGTGAGAGAGAAAAAAAATTGTGTTTGTGTGTGAGAGAGAGAGAAAAAGAGAGAGAGGTAAAAGAGTGAGAGAAGACACTGAGAGAGTGAGTAAGAGAGAGAAAAGCCTGTGTTTCATGAGAGAGAGGGAAGAGGGAGAGAGAGAAAGAGGTGAAAAATTGAGAGAAAGTGGAGAGATGTGTGGTGTTGGACAGTAGAGTTAAATGTACAGAGCGTCGCATGGCGCCGACTGCTGATTGTAGATAAGGATGCTTATGTTAGAGTTAAGCTCTCACATTAAAAAAAGAATTCAAATCTTTAAATAAACATATACGAACACACCTGCACCAGTGATTACCATCTTTTACCTATTTATATCATGAAGCTGATTTAAAGCCCTGTTTGTTCTATGATTTAGAGAGCTGTGGAGAAGGAAGTATGTATGATAAGGGGAAGGAAGGGAAATCAAACACAAAATTGCTGCAATTTTTGCTATTTTTTGATGTGAGTCTCTCTCTCTCTCTCTCTCTCTCTCTCTCTCTCTCTCTCTCTCTCTCTCTCTCTCTCTCGCTCTCTCCCCCCATACAAACACACTGGCAGTCTAGTCAGTTGTGTCAAAAGCAACAGTGCATGTTAGTGCTGGGAGGAACACTGTCTATGCTGTTAAAGCAGGACTGGTGTCACATAACGTTCATTTTTACTGATAGACTGAGACGCATTACTATTAGTTTTTACAGCTGAAATTTGGCACCACTTCTCCTCCAATAGTTTTTGAGATACTGGCACCATTCCGACCCTGACACATGCATTATACACTCCTCCCCAACACCCCCAGTGTGTGTGTGTATGCAACTTTTTGAGGCAGCAGGACAGAAAATAGGGCTCTGACGCTGGTTTTCTGTGAATATCTGCTCATATACAACCTTTAAGATGCTAAAGAACAGTTCACTGTTGTTTTGGTTTATTAAAAATGATCAGCCTGCAAAATCTTGTTTTTAGCCCTGAAGCTACTGTTAGTTAGCCAGCAAGTTGCTAGCTTGATCAGATTTCAAAACAAAACCTGGCTTCTGTGGGTAATAAATGTGTTTATATTTAGCTGTGAGGACACTAAAGTGTGTTCATGTGAGGGATTAAGTGAGACAGCTGTTTTTCCACACTGTCTTTCACAGCCATTTGCATGCATGTTGGGAAATTAGCTTATATGAGCAGTGGAGTGCATTTTCTTGCATTTTCTTGCTAAAAAAGCATTCTAGTTAATGTTCATATTCCATTCCACAGAAAAGCTATGTTTTTGTTGCAAAAAAAGTCACAAGGCATCTAAGACCTGGCACTCAACTGCAATGCTTTGTAGCCATGCAATATATCTTCACCAAAGGTGTGCTTTATTAATGCAGGCTAATGTTATCAAATTTTATTAATCCTGCCCAGCACTGATTCACAGCTCCACCCTCACCGCCCACTTTATCGGAAACCCCCTCCCTGCAGCTCCCCCTTGCTGGCGTACAATTAGAGAGGTGGCCGGCGGGTTGAAACACTTTATGTTAGCCCTTCATCAATCAATGGTGTCACAAAGTCACTCTTGCCTGGAGAATTTTGGGTGGGGAACAACTTTCAGCCTAGCATTGGCACGTGTAAAAACCCACCGCTGGGATTACACTAGCAGCAGCAATACTACACACACTACCACATAACAGCTGTGCTGAAAATGGTCCACCACCCAAATGATATCTGATCAGTGGTGGTCCTAGAGTGGTCGCTTTCTGTTGATGGATGGGGTGTAGGGGGGCTGATAAATTGTGTTGCAACGGAAACCTACAATGAGACCCTAAATGGTAGGTGTTTCAGATGAAATGGACAGTTATGTAGGTGTTGCAGTGTAGAATTTAAGTGTGTGTGTGGTGTTTGTGTGTGTGTGTGAGAGAGAGAGAAGGGGAGAGAGAGAGAGAGAGAGAGACATACGATTTAGACGTGTAACAGCTAATTCCCTGTAGCACGGTGCAAGCCGTGGGCCCCCCACTATGACGCTTTCCTCTGTGGAGCCCAGATTTCATCATCATAGGGAAGTATGGACCTACCACAGCGATGCCCTCCACACACGCTGAGAGAGAAAGAGGGGAAAACAGACAGAGGAAAAGACAGCTCACCATCTCCTAGTAGCCACCAGGGGAGAAGCGGGCTCATAAATGAACAACAGCATGAATAAAACTTGAATAACATCCCTCTCGGCCCGAGCAGGAGAGGAGATGGGCTATCAAATCAGGGCCTGTTTGAGTTGGAGCCGGCTTTAGTTTAGCTATGTGCTCTCAGGGGTTCACAATAAAGAATCACAATAAAGAGAGAATCCAGAGGGGGTATTGAGTCTCCAGTGATGACACACTATGTGCAGTATCAGGGTTTACACAGGGGTCAGGACAGGGTGGCCTTTTAACCTTCAGTTCATAGTCAGGACACAGTAAATGATAATGTATTAACGGTTTTTAATGTAAAAAAAAGACACACACACGCCAAGGAAAAAAGTACAGTATGTAATTAAATAAATGTACTCATGATTAATAAATACATTCATTTATTAGTACATTATCTGTTTGTCTGTCCATTACTGTGCTTGTTGAAATTAACAACAACAATATTCTTTTTCTTCACAGTATTAGTAGTGGTATGTCAAATATTAATTTGTCCTGTTACATAATTTATTAAGATAATCATATTGTACCCTGGCTATACAAAAGTGCAAAAACACCCATCAGTTGTGATTCATCGCAGGAAGGAAGCCAGTTCATGCTTATTCATACACTGAATCAATTGTTTTCTTTGTTTTGAATAGTCATTTGTGAGACTTTTTTCCTCTTCTTCACTTTACTCAGTTCAGATCTACAGTGACAATGCAGATCATGAACATACATTTCTGTAAATAACCTTGTTTTCCACTAAACGTGTAGAAATAGTGGTCAAGTGTGCATTCACTACTACACAGACTCTTATATAACACACTGGGGCCTGCAGTGTGTGTTCAGCACTATGTTGAGCCAAAAGTCTTCAGAGCCACCCTGCATTTACTACATTAACCTTTATAGGCCATATTAGCCTTATTTTGTATCATAGCAGTGGATGAAAGTTTGAGTGGCCGAGGGTGTGATATAATAGAGGCCTTTTAACTTCTAGGAGGCAAGTTATGTCTGACTCATTCTGGAGCACTGAATAAACGGCTCTAAACGGTTTGTTTCGGGAGGTTTTGCAAACTAAGCATGAACCCTTAGGCTTCAGGGTTTCAAGTTCATCTTTAATTCAGGTTCCCTTATAGAACACACACAGTGTGCTGAGGCCTATAGCTTGTATAGCAGAGCACAGACAGCATAAGTAAACACACTAAGGCAGAATGGATCTTGGCTGAGCTTAAGCGTGCCATCAGAGCAAAACCACACACTCTAAGCACATCCCACCTCCTCCGTGAGCTAAGCTGAGCATGTGGGACGCTCTTCCTGTGTGTGTGTGTGTGTGTGTGTGTGTGTGTGTGTGTGAGTGCTGCAGCTGCAGCCCAGCACTCTGCCACCCAGAGCTTTCCTCTGATCTCAGAGCCCACGTGGGAGTCAAGGGCGATATTACACAGCAAAGAGAAAGGCCAGCCAAGAGACGCACATAGACTAAAATACATGCTCTCTTTCACACGCACACACACACACCAGTGTGTATTCCTGCCTTTGTGGGATGTTCCTATGTTCTTCCGTATGAGTGTGCGGAAACGGCGCTGTGCCCCACCTTACCCAACCCTAACCTTAACTTCAAGTAAAGGTACCAACACGGGTTCTTTGCACAATGCCACACTCCTAACACACCGCCTGCTTCTTTACAGTGCTGAGAAAAAGTTCTCGCAACAATAATAAAACCCCTTTTGGTGCTACACTACCAGTCAAACGTTTTCGTACACCCAGTGTTTTGGTTAAGCACTGGGAGGTCGTTGCTTAACTGAAAATATGGCAAATAAAACAAGTTTCTTTGTAACTGTAACTGTATCTGTAACAGTGCATCTCTGACATCCTGTTAACTCGTTGTGTAGTAATACAGAGTCAAATTCTAGACTGTCCTTTAACTTTAAATTCACTCGTTAACTGTTTCATCCCATTCACTTTATAGTTTGCTAAATATTTATATTAATACATAGTACAAAATATTTATTGTAGTCTATTTTTTACATTCGTAGAGTAGTACCACTTTTGGTTCCCTAAAGAACCATGTAAAAAGGCTTGTGAGTGTAAAGAACCTATTTGAGGTTCACCTGATTCACTCTTAAACTGGTATAGAACCCTTGCATTTGGAGAAGGTTCTTTAAACCTTTATAAGGTTTTTCACACAACATGGTTCTTTAGGGAGCCAGTTGTTGGTCTGACCAGGCATTGCTCATTCACGGCTGTGTGACCAGATCCTGGCTTTAAACTCAGCAGTTTTTCCAGATTTAATTAAGACAAACAAACAAAACAAACAAGCAGCACATTCATTTCATTTAATTTCATGTTTATTTGATCCCCAGCTGCTTAATGGCAGCTTCCGTAACTGATTTGTGTAACTGTTATGTCTCATCATATAGGTTTAAAAGAAAAAAAGCAAAAAAACACTGACAAATGTGCATAAATGCAACTTCAGTTACCATTTGGTCCTCACAGAGAGCTAAATACACACACGCAGACACACAGGCACACGCAACCGCACACCCGCCTGTTCAACGTCTGTAAAACCACACCAAAGTCAGCCCCTGCTCTTTGAAAAGGCTTGATCTGAGCACATGTCATCACCTCACAGTGCTGCAGGTAAGCACTGGATAAGGAGCTGTTTTATGTAAGAGTCTCTGGATGTAACAGATGCAATTAAAGGGATTATCGACCACATCCTGTAAAATTACAGCCAGCACAAAACAACACTCGGCACCCTCTAAAGCTAACACAGCGCGCTGGTCTGCTCTGAAAACAGTTTGTCTTCCTGTGCAACTGTGGAGGGGGGCGAACTTCAACTAACAAATACCACAACAGTAAATCATGAAAATTACAAGACACGTCCATGAAATGCTTCACAGAATGAGTGCGGAGACATTAAGGCTTTGGCAGTTATATAACGAACCACAGGAGTCAAAGCTAATGCCACGAGATATTGAAATGTTAAGCCTGACTCCAAGCACACTTTAATGACATTGTGTTTGATGTCTCTTAAAGTCACATTCAAAATGTGGAATACCCTTTGGTCAAAAGACATGTTTTGTTGGAAATAAGGACGTGTCCTTTAGTCCTGAGTCCTGAAACAATACAGACAAGTCTACACAAGCAAGACTCAAGTCCAGATACAGACACATAGAGCCCTGAATGAGGACAGAAAAGTCTCAAGTTGAGTCTCAAGTCTCAACTGTGTGTCAACAAGTTGGTAAATTCAATGTCATTCCAACACTAAAACAAAATCAATAATAATGGCTAGATAGCATAAGGTATGTGGCCAATTAACATCATTTTTACCTTTCTAAAATTTCTAAATTTATGGCACCTTCGAGGACCAAGTATGACTCAGCCTGGCCCACCGTCCCTCAAGGCACACAGAAAACAAGCATTGTGACTCTTCTCTGTACTGGTACCTGAGTACTGGAATGAACAATTATTCACTGTTTTCAAACCTACAAACATGAAGAACCTCTTCTTTGAGGATCATTTAAAGGAGCTCTAAGCCAGCACTTGCTGAAAATGTCTTTTATTGCACTTGAGCATTGGGCTTTTCTATTTTCTAGGTATAAACTTTGACTCTTATTAAAGGCATCTTAACTCAAGAGGGGTTTTGAATCTCTTGTATGAACTATGAGCACTAGCCCAGCACTAAAATATATTATAATTACACTTGTGTCTTCTTACTGTATTGGGCTTTTCTATTTTCTAGGTATAAACTTTGACTCTTATTAAAGGCATCTTAACTCAAGAGGGGTTTTGAATCTCTTGTATGAGCTTTGGGTGCTTCTCTCAGTAAGCAAAGCACATTTTGAAGTCAACGGTTTTTGTAGATTTTGCCACTATTATGCAGTGAATAGCAGACAAGTCAATGATCAAACTGGTCACATGTCAGGCTACTTACTACAACGTTAACTAGTTTGTAAATTCTAATTCACTATTAGCAGATCACTTTGTAGTAGTGAATAAAGAATGGGAGTGTGTTATTTGCGACGCAGCTTGTTTGATGAATTGTCAACAAATTAACCTCCCTCCCCAGTCGTCAAATGAAGTATCTAGCAATTATGCAATGACTTTTCCATTCATTTTTTAGCTGCTTTCCTTGGTAATTTCCTCCAGGATAAATGAAGTTTTCTGATTCTGATTTTGATTCTGATTCTGAAAATATATGGCAACACTGACTTCCTAACCCAGTGCATTCCGGCAAACAAACCATGTGTCACGTCTAATATTTTAACGCACTGAAATAAATTGTTATGCTGTTTTCAACTCACACATGACAATAACACTAAATAGCAGGACATAAACTAAAATTATCCACTAACTGGAACAAAAAACCCCAAACAATAGACGTTTACAGAAGGAGGGCAAAGAAACAGGAAATTTTTTGTTTGTTTTAACTGCTGAATCAAACCCAGCTCTGTTTTTTAACTACCATGGCATGTTAGCCTGCTGAATCTGGGCTGATACTTGAATTTAGCTGGTTTCCAGTTAGTCGAGGCAAACCGTCTCACTTGCCTGAAATACAACAAATTTTCCAGTGGGTTGCTCGAGTCTTTGAGCCATGGGCGGTGCTATCATTATAGCAAGGGGTGCCCCCCCCCACATTTCCAAATCATAATTTCATCCACCCTATTTTTTCAATCCCGGACAACCGCTGAGACGTAGAGCGTTCATCGCCCCTGCCACCCCCGCGGGACAACAGTCAAGACACAGAGAGCAGCCCCCCCCAGACAACAGCCGAGACATAGAGCCCTGCATCCCCCTTTTAAAAATGCTTCCGGCACCCATGCTTTGAGCAATTAAGTTCAAGTCCATGTCCTTTTTGATTTTATCAAGGCTAGTTTCAAATCAGATTCATGACTCAAGTCTGACTGAGTCCCAGTCGTATGACTCGAGTCATACGACACCTCAGTTAGTTTCTTTCTTTTATGTTGGTTTAGCATTTGTACTGTGTAACTGGTCCTCCTCTCATTTTTTAGACAGGTTCTTTTACTTGAATCATTACTTCACCAATTATTTTACTAGTTTGTGAAGTTTGTGTCTGCTTGAGCTTTTCTGTATTCCTCTTGGCCTGCGGCAGCCCGAGCAGATCTCCAGTTCTCCTCCTGGCCTGTCCTGACCACTGCACTCCTCCCATCCCTTATCTGAGGAGGGAAGATGATGTCATCATCCACTAACTCCCATTTTTATTGATAACATCTAGTGTTTGCAGATGACACATACAGTGCCGGATCCACCCAGGCAACTCTATTTGAGATCTATTTTAGTAACTTGACAGTTTACAGTAAGTGTGTGCTAATTTCCTATTATTATTATTATTATTATTATTATTATTATTATTATTATTATTATTATTATTATTATTATTATCTATTTGCCTTTGTTTAGACACCAAACCTTTGGAGTAAAGTGATACACAAATGATCAAAAAAATACTGGACGCTTTTACTCTATCAGTAGTCCGTAGATTATTTTTGTTTGATATCAGAATCAGAAACTGTTATTGATCCCGGAAGAAATTGTTTATGTAATGACTGTAGGCACAGAGACATAGAGACAAGAAGTGTTTAAATATAAAGTCTAAATAAAATCTACATAAAAAATCCGTAGGGAATAAAACCCACAAAATACACTGAAAATACACTATGCTATATACAGAAATACTGGATAGAAAAACTATAGATAAGTAACACAGTTGAGTGAGACCTATCGGCGAAAATGGTAGTTTGGAGTAAGAACACTATATTATATTTCCTCTGAAATTTAAAGGTATACAGACCCCAACCCCAGATTGATGGATGGCGCTTCATCACTCCAGATGATGTGGTTCCACTGAACCACAGCCCAATGGATGAGACTTTTTGCCTTGGGCATGGTCGCCTAACTATCATGAGCATCTTCTCCAGAGCATCGCATTCTGGAAAGGTTTTTCTTACAAATGTAATTTCACTGCTCAAAAGCCCAGTGTTGGGGGCTCTATATCCCTCTAGCTGATGCAACCGAACATCTGTGTGAGCAACGGACGCACCTTAAACTCGCTGAATTCACTTGTTAGGAAGGATGTCTGGTGCCAGGTGCCAACGATACCTTGAGATGTGGAAACATGTTTGGAAAACAACACGGCTGAGATGAAAGTGCTACTGTTCAAACAACTGAGTTGTGTGTTTACTTAATTTAGGATGATTAGATGTATAGATTTCCCATCTTATGTAGTAGAGAGTCACAACAGCGCCCAGACCCTCCAAGACAGTAGATCAAAGAGAAAAGAGAGAGATTTAAGCATATGTGGGAAAGTTTTTGTTGTAGTTATTATTAATAGTGATGTTGGAGGCATCTGTACTAATGGCACGTAGGGAAAGTGTCAAAGTTTCAGTTTTTCCACAATTAACACCTCGTTCTATGAGATGATTGGTCTGTAATTAGGCAGTTACAAGTGATGCAAGGAGGAAAAACAAAGGGAAAGGCAAAAAAAAAAAAACCTGTAATATAACTGTGGAGGTGACAAACAAGTCTGGTTGTGCATGTGTGAGAAAGTGAGGGAGAGGCACTTTGTGCGATTGTGTGTGTGTGTGTGTGTGTGTGTATCTGGCATCATGCTGTCATGTTCTACCATGCTAAATGTTTAAAAATCCCTCACGAAGAGATCACAGATGAGCTTCTCTCTCTTCCTTTTTTTCCCCGTTCCCCTCTTTCTCACTTTTGATTGCTACTTCTGCTGTCAAATATGAATATTTATGCAAATGACACGTGGTGTTATGGATGTCCCATCTGATATATTGCGGCGGAACAGCTAATAACTACAGCTGTAGAGATACATTTCATAAACGGAAAGTGCTGAAATATTCAAATGGAAAACCAAGTGGGAAGAACACGGAGCAACAATTATCCATCAAGCGTTGTCAGAGTGACTGACAGATGTTTAAATATGTTTCCACAGATGTGCGACTGATTAATTTTATATGTCGTGGACATAATTATGAGATGTCAGCATCACTTAGCTATGGGCCTGCTGGGCAATTTCATTCATGTTTCAAAGCAAACGGTACATTAGCATGGCAGTCGATGGTGAAGTGACATGAAGAGGAAAAACCACCGGCCTCTTGTCATTCAAGGGCCATCTCTTGTGATGTATCATTGTGCTAGCACTTCACTGAAGGCCAGTATTCATAAGGGTACATGACACTTACATAAGCCCTTTAAGACAACTGACATTCACCTACACAAACACTTCAAAACAAGCATCTGTTGTCATAACTGATAAATAGCACTGCAATCGACAAAGCAGCCTTTAGGACAACTGGCACTTATTGGAATAAGCCTTTATAAAGGGTTATAGAGCTTTATGTCTAGTGCCGTGCAGTCTTATGAATAGCTTTAGTGAAGTGTTACCATGGTTGCTTGTGTTCTATAGCCGTCACACAATCGATGTGAAGAGAATGAATACTGCGGAGGATATCTTCCTTTGTGCCAGTTAAAAACCCACATGAATTAAGCATGCAAATGGGCTCAGTATGAGAGAAATTGCATAAACCTATTGCATAAACAACAAAAAAAAAATATTAAGCGCCTCAGAGGATTTACACACTGGTAAACACATTTCATTTATTACCATAACAAAACACAACCAATTCAGTTCATTATTCTTGATGTGCTCTCAGTGAATGTCACTGTATATTTGAACAAAGCTGAAATATTGTGGATGTTACTGAGCATTGTTTACTGCACTACGGCGAAGAAGAAGAGGAAATGCTCCTGATCCTCTCGTTCCTCAATTGGTCATTCATTTGTGAATCCCCTTTAAGTCAACGCTAATAGGTACAGCAGAAGTCACGTTTCATACAGGATGTCTTTGTGCATGCATGCGTTTCCACGTTAACTACACACATTTTGTTCATATATAGGTCACGTCCTGTCCCTCAGAGTAATGTATGGAATGACATTCACCAGTAAGATGCACATTTAGCATTTTCCAGTGTAACACTATCAGTCCTTGGAGATTGGGGTCAGCTACAGTTTGCAGACAGACTGACTCTTTTACGAATAATGGGACACAATAAAGGGGTAATTGGCCAGTAGAGTGAGAGAACATGTCTACTGGTATGTGCTTGTGTATGTGTGGGTGTGTTTAAAACAAATGTAAATGCCCTCCTTCCTCACAGGAGGTAGGCACAGGAAGTGTGTGATTGATTCAGAGCTGGGAAGAGCAAATGCAGAGCAGATTCCAAAGGAGAGCCAATTCTGTGAGAGGATTACAAAAAAAACAATGTCTTTATCTAGTGCTTTCAGCACAAATCTTGAAGAAATTCTTGTTTTTCTGAAGCCTAAAGTCAAATATGTTGCATGTCTTGCATTTTAACCCTCTACCACTGTCTCTGCAGTCACATATCACAGAGGTGTGGGAGGGTCTCGAAAGCATTTATCTCAATTTGATGGGTCTGATGGGCTACCAAGTGATGAAAAAATGGCCATGATCTGTATACACTGTTCTCTAGTAAGTGTTCGGTACTCAAGAGATCTGGCAGGACTATTAAAAGCTTGGCCTTTAGTTTGAGTCATACTTATCAAACGTGGCCAAAAATGAGTAAAAATGCATTTGCACAATAATCTCTCTTATTTTAGTAGCTAATGATTGCACATGAACATTTTAAGGCCATTCTACAATAAATACCGACATCAGAACCTTGTAAAATACATTCCATGTGTTATCAGAAGCTAATAATATATTTTCACCTCTAATGTAGCGTGTCTGGG
Source organism: Alestes dentex (assembly GCA_037576975.1). Taxonomy (NCBI): domain Eukaryota; kingdom Metazoa; phylum Chordata; class Actinopteri; order Characiformes; family Alestidae; genus Alestes; species Alestes dentex. The sequence continues at coordinate 2,660 of JBBIGA010130921.1, read as the reverse complement.
ATGATTCCTTCAGTACGGCATCCTGGCATTGATCTGCGACTGGTAATCAGTCACTGGTTAGGACTGAAGACTAGAATGCTTGGAGTAAAGAATTTCTTCCTACCCCATGGCAAATTAAAATGCAATTAGTTGATTCCTCTTTAACTTCCTAATTATGTTGGTGGTTAATCTGATATAGCAGAACTCCACACTAAGGCCCAACCCTGGCCCTGGAGATCTACATTCCTGTGAAGTCCAGCCACAATCTTTAATACCTGCCCCGGTTAATGGACTTCTTCAGAAGTCCCTGATTGGCTGGGGGAGTGGGGGTGTTAGATGCAGTTTGATTAGGAGGGTTGAGAGTTTGCTGGCTTGTACCCAGATACCACAATTAACGCTTTTGTCACAAACCAAAACTTAATGCAATAAGAATCCTAAATCAGAACATGACTCCCTCCCCTCATAGCACTACCTTAAGGGACTGATTCAGCACCTCAGGATGTCATATAATATTCATTGTTATTGTCAGATTTCATATCTGCTTTCATTATTTATTACAACATGGCATGCTGCTATACTGCAGATGCTGCTATGCTGCTATACAGGTCCTTACTCTGTTTACATTACTGTGCTAACATGACCCAACGCACTTTAATATCCACTTGCACATTGTATATATGTAAATCTGCCAGATTATTGCTACACTTATAACTTAAATTTTAAAATACTTTAATTCAGCTTTTATATTTTATCTTTAACCTGTGTTCCTTGTTTAGGGTGATTTTTATTTTAGATTTGTTTTTACATTTAAATTTGTATTTATTTTATAATGGTGCACAGTCATAAAAGGAGCGGTTCAGGATACATTTCACTGCGTGTTGTACTTTTATGCATGTGACAAATAAAGAAATCTTGAAAATTGAATATTACTATACTCCCTGCAGTTTAAATACAAACATGATTCTATGGTATAAATGTGAAATGAAAATAATGTTTTAAAAAAGGTGCCAAAGGATTTTATAGAACAGGGGTGTTCAGTGTTGTCTTTAAAAGGTCAGTGTGGCTGCAGATCCTGAAGAAGATGAACAAACTTGATTTTACTTGTTTAAGTAGATGACCATGTGTCCGCCTGCTTGGCTGGATTGAAAACCTGCGGACACATCAATACTTCCTGGATAAGACTGGACACCCCTGCAAATAGCAACATGAGTGTAGCAGCTGGGCTCACTACTGTTTGTTGGAGAACTTGCTCTGGACTCAACTCGGACCATCAGCTGCCTCGTCTACTTCTCAACACGGTACTTTTGAATGAAAAACTGCTGCCTTAATCTAAGGTGCTTCTATGAATCATGGCTGTAGGTAGTCACTACATATCCTTACTGTCTCTCTGGGTGCAGGAACAAAAAGCCAGACACAGATGTCCAGTTAATTCAGACCAGCCCAACCCACAAAGGGTCCTTTTTCAATAAGCAACAGGAAAGGAGCGCAGGATGGAAATGGAAAAAGGAATAAAAATAAAGCAAAAGGGGACAGTAATGGCAGTTGGAAAAAAAAAAAAACAGAAAATAGATGAAGGGAGTCTGTGGGAGAGAGGACGGCATCTTTAAACGGAAGGAGCGGTTAGGGTCTTAAGGAGGAGAAGGAAAGAGTTAAGGCCTAGGAATGCTCACGGAGTGACATAGTGCCCATGTCATTACTTCTACAGGGGATTTTCCCCTAAAACATTTCAAGTACAAACACACTACAGTGTGCGGCTGCATTACTCCACAGATGAACAATTTCCTGTAAAAGATTCGCTAAGCACAGCTTTCTCTTCCCTGCTATACATGCCTCTTTGTCATGTGAAATATGCAGCATACTTAATCAGTCCCAGCACTGCACGCTGAGATGCTTCTGGTTTAACTCTGTATGTATACTGCTTCGTCTGAGCACTGTGTGAAACACTGCAACAGGCAAACTTCCAGAGAAAACCATGGATGTGATTTCCATGTGGAAAAGGCTTTGGGGACTAAAGTATGCTGAGCTTCTCTAATAGTCTGTGAAGAATGAGCTTTCAGTGTGGCTAAAAGGAAACAAAGAGGGCCTAAAGCTGCTCATCGTGTTCGACCTTAGCTAGCTGCCTCTCACTGGTGAAGGCCAAACTCACCCATGAGCGAACATCTACACACACTTCTCACAACTCATTACTGTCTTCTGCTGTCTAACATGGTCACTTCAGTTTCTTTGGCCAGCCAGAGACATTGCACATTATTTTATTTCATCTTCCACTTTATAATCTCAATTACCACCTAAGGAGTGTTGATTAAGTTCCACCCATCCATCCTTTCAATATCTAAAACACTTCAGCCGGGGTTGCGGGCAGTGTTGTGCACGAACAGCGTTCATTGAACACGTTCCTATTTATAGTGAACACTGAACTGAACGAATGAGTTAACAAATTATGAACATGAACGTGGGTGGCGTTCACTCTCGTGAGACTGAACGCAGCTCACGTTTTACGTTTGCTGATTACAGGCTAGCGTGGTTAGTGCTTCGAGGCCAGACGCCTCTGCAGAAGGCAGTTTGTTTAAACATTTGAGTCCGTTTTTTGAAGAAATCGGTGTCGATTTAGATGGGGAAAACCACACGTTTTGTTTACTTTTAGTTATGTTCTTTTCTGAGCACTTTAAAAGATATTGTCT
>JBBIGA010130911.1:0-22567 GCA_037576975.1 Alestes dentex | reverse complement strand
ACACACACACACACACACACACACACACACACACACACACACACACACACACACACACACACACACACAGTTTAATACTGTTACATCTCTTACCTCTATCTCATGACAGTCTAATCCTGCCTTAGAACTGTATTTCAAAAAGTCCTGAAAGAAACAGATCATTAATTTTGTAATTATTATCACTGATCCTAAACATAAACAGCATGACCCTACACTGCAGGACGATTATATGTAAAAGCATTTGAATATAGGCTCTATGCAGAACTAATGTATTTAATGGGACTGCTGTCAGAATATTTCAGCATTATTCAACCTATATTTGTAGTTCACCACAATTTTGGATTTTAAGATAAAGATTCAAATGGACTTTCAATATTTAATGGCACAGTTTTGATTCTAGAGTTCTAATTATACCTAACTGATTGTTTTTTTCTCATAAAAAGACTGCAAAATAGCATGTTCTTGGGCAAAACAGTGATCTTAAAAAACAGCAAAAAATGAAGTAAACAGAAGCAAAACACAAAAAGACAGGATGAACTGAGATGCCTTGGTTTCTGTAGAAGACAGCAAATGAGAGACACTTATGTTGTGTCTAATGTATACAGCAATCTTATAAAGGGAAAAACTACATATGTGGAGCATGTTTATAATGCTTTTGTGTGCATTATTATAATTAAAAATTCTGATTTTCTTATTTTATCTTCTATGTAGTGACTGTTACCTTGAGAAGTAGTTGATATTTGGTGATGCGTTGAATGGGTTTAATCAGGTAGTCGCTGATGGACATTCTGGAGTTGATCTCCTGCTTTATTTCCTGTTCAAGTACATTAATGGAGCAGTGGTCATAAAACCACATTAAATCACTCAGCAAAGGGGAATCATTGCTTTTTCCTTTTTTTGTCACGCTCACCTCAAAGTACGTGTCGTATTCCGCCACAATGAACTCTGAGCGAGGTTTGTTCTGACAGTAAATCACATACATATGCAGTCGCCTCTCCTGTAGTTCAAAAAGTAAACGCATGATAATCGCCTTGGACACACACAGCACTGTGAAGAAGTCTTGAGCCATCCCTCATTTCTATATTCTGCTTTGAATCACCTTGTTAGTGTAAAAATTTGTATCTCATGCCTGTCAAACTGTCTTGTCTTTGACATTGGGAACAAATGTTTCACTGCGACAGGCTGCAAAGCGCCTGAAGATACGAGGAGCCAGTATAAAGGAGTTCCAACCACTCAGCATTCAGCACCACCAGTATACTGAACACCGCCTGATCATCTGGAATCACTACAAGAACAAAAGTATTGGGACGCCTGACCATTACACCAAAAGGGACTGCATTTAAATACATAGACTTCAATACAGAGTTGGTCCCCGTTTCGCAGCTATCACAGATTTCACTCTTCTTGGAGGGCTTCCTGTGGAATTGGTCAGGTTCAGGGACTGGACTAAAAAATCTTTAAAAGTCTTTAAAAGTCCTTCAGGAAGCCTAGAGAACTGTTCCTCAAGACTACATTAAAAATACAAGAACGTCTGGCTCTTTGGAATGTGAAGAGAAATGAGGGGTGCCTCAAGCCCTTTTGCATGTTCCTGTACATAAACACATAAACCATTATTTAAACTGCACTCACATGTTTGATGAAAAGCTCAGCCAGTTTGTCATGGTCTTGTAAGCATTTTTCCAGTTCAGCCATGAAAAACCTGCGCAACCCAAAACCAACATTTAAATGATGCCATGGAAACATGGAAATACTGTTCCAGTCTATATGTGTATTACAGCAGTATTTCCTTTAAATTGTAACTTCCCAAACTGTGTCCCGTGCATAAACTTTAATCTGATATCGACCCGGAAACTTCCTAACGTTTGCATATTTTCTAGCCTGATGCAAAACAACACATCAATGGGTTCCAAAATGTCAGGCAAACTAAACTGTTTCTGCGTAAACATTATCAATTACTATTATGAAAAATCATTCTCAATATTTTTAATCATGATTGTGAACACACCATTTTTTAACACTTCAAGATATTACGCTGCACATGCAAATTCAATGATCTGTATCATTTGTTTATTATTGACTATACTTTTTAAGTTCATGGTTTGTGAATGGTGGAACAAATTACAAATCATTTTGTTTAGTCCTAAAAATTCCAGGACCTGGATCCGGAATTTATAGGATTTTGTTTTCAAATTTATTCAAGATGTTTGTTGGATGACTTTAATGATCCAAATGAAACCAAATGAATACTATTCCAGTAGCCGTTATTCAGAAGTGACATAAGCAGGTGTTGGCACTGACGATGATATGCAAATGCGCGCCAGTTTTCAGTGTTCACGGCGCTGAAAACTGGCACGCATTTGCATAACACTTACATGCATATCACTTACGCCACCCCCCCACCTCTGGAACCACGCCGAGGCATAGACCACTGCGCGCAAACCCCCCCCAAACAATTCGTTCTAATGACTCCACACTAAAACGGGACTCACTCTTTGTGCCAGTCATAGATCTGATGAATGTTCCCAAAGACCATCTTATCTTTCCCTGCCATGTCTTCGGACACACCTTTCTCTGAAATCCTCCTCATAAAACCCTGAAACAAAAGGACAAAAAAAGATTGGACTGAACATGATTGATATATAATATTTATAAATAAAAAACAATTAAATTCAGTTTCTATTTATGCGACAAAAACAGTTGAAGGGAAGATAACTGCATCTACAACCCCAATACAAACTCTAACCCTCACATTATCCTCAGATAATATGCAATATTTACAGTTTTCAATACAACATCGAATTTACACAGTTTTCCACTTCTCAAATGTAGTCATGTACCCAAGACATAGTGACCAAATTTAGCTTTCTTTAATTTAACATTCTAGCTTCAAGGCTAGCATTGCTAACAAGCACTAGAACTCAACAGTCGCCCAAATCTTTTCCATAAAGTCACTAAAATTTCTAAAATCAATAAAATATCTCTCAACTGCATCCACCTCTTCATTAAGGTGGCATAGATTACTGAATGTGAGTTTCAGGCACAGTATGACTTGCTGTGAGCTCTAAAAATAACAAAACTTCACAGTGCAGCTGAACTCTGCAGTCACTTTCGACAAACCACCTCAGGAGTAGAAATACTGATCCAGAATCAGTTTTTATGATAATGGCTGTCATAAATATGGGGGAATCTGATCCAAGATCAGTCCTCCTTCCAACTGCATTGTGAAAACCAGCCCTGGTGTTGTCTGGAGTAGCGGTCTGTGAAAGTGACATTTTGATTATTTTTAGAGCTCCCAGTAATTCATACTTTTATGTTCTGAACCACATCAGCAAGTCTGCACTGTGTTAATGAAGAGTGTGTTTTGAGAGTTTATGGATTTAATTTCATTTTTTTGGCATCTGTTTACAACATTAGCTTCGTAGCTTCAGCACTAAATACGCACTTCTTTAGTTATGGACAAGATGGACAAAAACAGATCAAACTCATGGTTCAGCATGGCTGCTACTACTGGTTTTAGCTGTACAATGCTACTGTGTTCGTTTTACAGAGAACGGTGCATCAATATGTAACATATACGTCAGTTAGAAACCTCATAATCAACTTTATTTGTGACAATAAGCTTCCATTACGTGCACATTTACCTTGCAGCTCCAGAGCAAAACCAAAAAAGCCAACCCTGAAGACCAAGCATGACTTAGTGACTACTTTTGGGGTGAAGGGAAATTTGTTTAACTTTGATATTTTACTGAACTATAACTTTTATGAAGACCTTGCTGTAGTTTCAATATTTTACACTATACCTCCACCACTATACCCAGGTCTTTTACGTAGTCCTTCTCTGTCTGCACCATCTCATTCAGCACAAACCTGAAGGAAGGAGACAGAAATTAGAGGTCTTATACACACTCACACTACAGTGCACCTCCAAACCTTACACACTTGCACACAAATTTCAGATGGTCTCTTACATGCGTCCTCTCAGGGCCTTGTTCTTCTTCTCTGTTTCTGGGTCTCTGGGTGTTTGATCAGATGCTGAGAAAGACCCGGGCTCAGGAGTCTGGAAGAGAGAGAGAGAGAGAGAGAGAGAGAGAGAGAGAGAGAGAGAGAGAGAGAGAGAGAGAGAGAGAGAGAGAGAGAGACGGGTTAAGATTGGGCATTAAAGTAAGGTATGGAAAGGGACTAGAATGACACAAGACAGCACAAAATACTTAAGGAAAGACTGAAAGAAGGCACAGATTTCCAAATAGAAAGAAAAGATGAACAAGAATGCTTCACAATGAAATGAATAATGAGAATGTAAGTAAAACAGGCTCTTGGGTTAGTAAAAGTAGTTAAAAAGGTAACAGTGGGCCTGCATAACAGTCAAGCAATAAGAGTGAATGGGAAAAGTAAATAACAATGAACGAAAAAACAACCATCTGTTGTAAATAATGTAACATGATGGTGAATCAGGTACTGAACATTTGATGACTTACTTTACTTTAGTATTTGGAAGTGACGCAAAGGCAACAATTTGATACAATTGTGATTTCTAACATTTTCCCATATAGAAATGATTGCGATTCGATTCAGTGGAATATTGAGATTTTATTTCTCTGTCTCGTAAGGTAAGGCCTTCTGTCAAAGACATACCTTCTCCTCCTGAGCGGAGGGATCTTTAATAATTTCCATCGGGGGAGGCAGAGGTGTGTGCGGCTCGTCTTCAGCCTCCTCCTCTCCTCCGCTGTTTACTCCTCTTCTTCCTCTCTTTAGAGTGAGAGAGATCGAGGAGGGAGAGAGGGAGAGAAAGACAAAGAGGGCGAGACAGAACATTAGTTGTTAGACAGAACACCCAGACCGTGAAGCACACAAAACTCCCACAGCCACCTGAGAGTCTATCTATCATTCATGAAGTCTAATACAGGGACAGTTATTCATAAAAGATGCACTGATGCCAAGCACCAGTATGACATTTACATAATGCGGTTTCGACTTAGTTCTCAGTGTATGCTGTTTCCTTCTACAGCTACAGGGGTGCATTCTACAGTAGCTAACATTCAGGTTAGTGCCATATGATCATGTTTGTCTTCATGTTCAATAACAGAAAAATAATAGTGACATCAAAAATACAAGATATATCATGTAGAACTGCTACAATCATGTAGAAATAATACTAACAGAAATACTGGTTTTATACCATTTAGGACTATTTAGACCAGGGGTCACCAACCTTTTTGAAACTAAGAGATACTTCTACTGAGATACTTCTACTACTGAGCCTTAGGAAGGGCTACCAGTTTGATACACTCTGCTCAGTTTACCTTTAGTTATATATTATTATTAATGATTAATGACACAGGTCAACAAGAAAATTGTTTTTTTATCATCAGAAACCACAACACACTTTTCTAAACCAGTTTTTCATGCTGATTTCAGATCTGCCGTCAGTTTTTTTCAGTCACTTCAACCTTTTGAATTATGAGTACATTTTAGGTTGCAATAGACTTGCATACGTTTTTTATTAAACCGCAGGCACCAATCAAGTACCTGTTTCAATATTTTCAGTGTGAAGTCAGACAGGCACACACTGTGGCATAGATATAACGATCAGTGTCAGTCAGCTACCACTGTTTCTTCAAAAACGCTTATAATATGATTATTATACGCTAATTATACCACTAGCATGCAATATATAACTAGCTTCATCACAAAAACTGTACTGGGGAAGAACTAAACACAGATTTGAAATCAGCATGAAAAACACTACAAAACCTACATAAACTTATTTGACTTTTGACTTGTTGACCTGTGTGATTAATACATCTCATCTATTTAAATGCAAATGTGATTAAAGAAGAATAGCAACAGGATCAAATGAAATGTTAGACACTGCTCACTGGCGAGTTGTGCTATTTTTAGAACAGGTCCGGGGGCGACTCGTGTGGTCTTTTGGGGGCATCCTGGTGCCCGCGGGCACCATGCTGGTGACCACTGATTTAGACCAATAGTAACACAGTTGATTGGGTCAAATGCATCAAGGCACAGGGCTTTAAAATGTATTTTGTATTTTTTATTTTATTTTGTTTTGGAAAAGTGTGTAAACGTGACCAAACTTTGAGTTTCATCATATCACCAAACTCTGTTCACCTCCTCGGTGCTGTCCTCCTGCTGAGGCCCCAGGTCGACGCTCTTGCGGCCGTCCCGTTTGCGCTGCTTACTGTTGGGTTTCTTAGCGTTAGCGTTGTCTCCTTTGCCGTGACTGAGGCGTCGTACAGGGCTGGTCAGCCACTTCTTCAGCGTGTTCCCAGTCGTCCCCGAGCGTTTGGGGCCAGGAGAACTGGTGGGGAGAGAGCTCACAGATGCCTGAGGCTGCAAAGATGCCACTGACTCTGACTTCACCTCTGAGCTGCCCACTGGGTAGTTCTCTGCAAGAGAGCACAGGGGACAAACAGATGAAGCCAGTATCACCACATACACCATGTACCTGCCCGCCCGGGAGGTCAGGGGGGGCAAATATACAGAATAAGTGCATTTTGTTTAAAGTTCTGGCAAAGAAGAGATACCATAACACCTAAATAGTGCTTCTGAAAAAAACTCTGAAATAACTGTGCTCGAGCAGGGCCCAAAATAAAGACAACTGGAAATAAGAACATAATTACTAGGTTGTCAAACCAAGAGGCTTCACATTTTCTTGAAGTTGTTTTAAATGATTGGACAGTATTTCACAACAGCATAACAACATTTTCTTCTGAAAGAACAATTGGACAGTTTTCAGCCCAAACAAAAAACATGAAAGCATTGAGACACAAATAGTTATCAGGATGTCGACTACAGAAGAATGCGCTAAAGAATGAAACCAGACATTCATAATTATCATATTTAAACAAGACATGATATGAGCAGCCACACGTCTATTAAAATCTTTTAGTAAATATTCAGCATTAAAGACAGCAGTACTCAATCCAAAAAGACACTGTACCCCTTTTCCTGACGTCCGAAGGCCGAGCAGTGAGAAGAGTCTATTTAACTCAGGAAGTTTCAACCAGCACTTAGTTCATTCATGTGGTTGGATGATAAGCACAGACACAATAGCCAAACCAGACCAACCTGCTCTTAAAAATGCTCTTCCCACAATGCTCTACGACACGCCACTGAAACTCCACATTACTCATCCTGCAGTTCCGCATTCACCCTGAACTGAAACTACTGACCAGTTAGTGGTTAGTGCGATCTTCTTATTTCTTTAATGGCCATGAATGCATGAGAATTCTCTTGTTCTGTTGCAGTGAGATTTTGAGATTAAAGCAGAAATGTATGTAACTGCATTAATAATGTTGATATCTATGGAGCAGCATGAAAACATCACACAATCTAAACCTTGGAAAGCTTCTGAATTTACAGCTGCTGGTAGAGCAGTTCAGTCCTGCAGAACAAGGTCAGGTCAGACAGTTGGTTGGTGGGTGAAGTGGGAGAATAAGTGGATCGTTGGTTGGTTAGGTAGACTGACAGTAAGACAGATAGATGGGAAAATGCAGCATAGATAGGCTGGACGAGATTCCCTAGATTAGCATTTAATATTCTAAAAATAATTATAATTATAGTTTTGATATTACAATCAGATTTCAGCAAGGCATAAATAGAAAGCAAAAAAGAAAGTATCTAACGGCACAAACCTACTACTACTACTAATAATAATAATAACAATTAGAGGTATTAATAATAATAATGATTGTTATTGAGTTAATAATAATAATAATAATAATAATAATAATAATAATAATAATAATAATAACACAACCAACAACAAGTTGCTATAATAGTAATAATAATAGTAATACGTCACTGCATATGACTCCAGACTCAGCCCTGTGAAAGCGTAGTTTTTTTCTAATCATTACTTAGGGTCTGATGCAGCAGCCCAGCATTGATACGAATTCAGGCCATAACAGAGTGAAGGAATAATCCCTGCTGTCTGCTGCACAGCCAACGTAGAAAGGAGAAAAGAAGAGGCCACTTCTGCCTTTCCCAGATTGAACATCCATATTATCATCCATGTTCAGTCCAGCCTGTTGTGCATGCATGACAGAATCATCTCCAAATCTTCTCCCTTAACGGTGAATGATTTCACAGATCCCTACAACTCTGGAAAACCTCCAGTCCCTTTGCCTTATTGATGTTACGTCCTCCGCCCTACAATGGAACTTCCACAGGCTTCACGAGGTGATATTGTACTGGAAGTCTGAGATGTTCAGGGTTCAAGGTATTTATTCAGTACTCCTCATCACTGTCTCTGAAACCGGGGTCTTACAAACTGTGGCCCAGAAACAGGGGTCTGAAACTGAATGAGGACACTGAGTAAGTATTCATATACAGTAACCCTCTGCTTAATCACTGCTCAGAAGTAGCGACTTCAGTCTCTCATGGATTTTTGCTGAGAACCGAATTAATAATTGTTCGCAGAAACCCCCTGCACCTACACGGAAACTGCAGATATCCTCCGCATTTTTTGCTTTTGTGACATCCGGGCCTTGTTGGCCATGCCCCCCCCCCCGTGCTGGTTGTTTATGTTTGGGCAGTGGTTAGCAAGGCAGTTAGCGAGGTTTGAAAGTAGCCAATCCATTATTTATTTATTTAAGTAGCCAGCGTTATTTATTTTTCCTTGCTGCTGATTGGCTGCTGCCCTGTGACGCATCTCTGGCTGCTGCAGTCCAGAATTTCCCCCCTGGAGTGTCTCCAGTGTTCTCATGTTTTTCATTTTGTTCTTCTTAAAGCCCTGTATTTTTATTACTGTAAATTAAGTTAATTTATTACTGTATTTATCTGCTTATACCAAAGAAAACGACAGCGCATGAATTACAGTGTAGTTTATACAGGGGTAACATCGATATTTACATTCGAGCACTGCAGGGGTTCAGTGTAAACTGTACAGTACGAATATTTTCTTTCAGGGTAATGTATTAAGCTGGGTTTGAAATGAAATTAAAGTGTTATGGGAGCATATCTGGCAGCATATTTAGGATTTACACTATAAAAATAGGCATTTTTAGGCATTTCTTTTACCATGTCACATATTTGCGCTTTTTCACTATACGCGGATGCTCTTGGAACGTAACCCCTGTGATAAATGGGGGTTTACTGTATATTGTTTACAGACACGGCCCCTTAGTAGCTCTACAGAAATGTGGCTGGAGGGCTCTAATTAGTAAGCCGAAGGAGACAGAACCAGAATCACTTAGAATAACCATAGTTCAGAATGATATCAAAAAGGTCAGTTTAGTAAGACTGAACAAAGCTGGGTTCATACAGAGAGAAAATCCACTGACATGAACAACTAAGGATGTTAGAAGTCAGATGATAGACTACAATAGAGTCAGCAGATTTGATATACTACAGGTTACATTCTGTTATATTAATATGAGAATATTATGCTAGATGTGAGAATGTTTCATGAATGTAAGGCACAAGCACAACTTTAAGTAGAAGCTCTAGTTTTTGGCCAAGGTTATCAAATTATTTTTGAAACATTTTTCCATTTGGGGGATAAAATTCAAACCGCTTTTAACAGCTTTTAACAGCTTTTAACAGCTTTTAACAATAGTTTGCGAAAGAAAAGCATCAAAGCGTCATTTAGGCTAAACTTGTTCATACCAAAGGAAGAGAACTTGATTAACACGAAGCTGTTCAATCTAAATCAACATAAAAGCACAGAAAACAGATGTTTTATATTAACAAAGCCTTTGTAGGTGCGAGCTCACACAGGACACTCACTCTTCCTGTTTGTGTCGCCCCAGGTAAATTTCCTTCCAAGTGCGAAATGAAACACAAGCCTATTCTGTCTACAACCGTTATATTTCCTCAGTCTGCTCATCAGGCTTCGGTGTTGTCACCATAGCAACAAGCCAAAAGGTTTTCATGCCAGGTTTTGGTTACTGTGTCTCTACTGGGGCTGAACAACGCGAGCCATCACAGCGCAAAGCTCTTCCTGAGTCAACAGAATTCCACCGGGCAAAAACAACACAGCAAGGTGGGAGAGATCACAGTATGAAAGTGAATGTGATGCTGTCCCATGATAAGCACTTTCATACATTATGTAGTGGTAAACCCAAGACATACTAAATCACCAATAGCCTCACTCCAAAAAAAATAGGACAGATAGAGATCTTATGAACCAACGAAAAACTATTTGCAGTGTAGGTGCAGATTATTCCCTAGTGATGAAGAATAGGTTTCCATTTTCACTCTTCTGGCCCGAATAAATCAAGTATGTGAGTATTAGTTTCTTAAAAAATCGTATGTGCGGGACTTTTGCACTTTAAATCATTGGGCGACAAGAAAAAGGTCCGTGCAAAATTTACAATAAGACGTTGGAATGATGGCAGAAGTTTGTTGAATCAACTACTAGACTCTGGTGAGGACGACAGGAACCCAGAGCCTTAAACCTGTTTACTGTGACGGTTTCTGCCACCACTTCTCCTCATGTTCAGACGGGCCTGTGGATCCAAAACCCCCTCAATCTTCCACTCAGCTCCCTCTAGCTACAACCCAGCCTGTGCCTCGCCCTTTTAGCTAATAAAAAAACGACGAGCTAGGCAATTAAAATAACTTGATAAAATAAATAATGGCACGATGGTGACAAATAAAATGAGAATTCTAGAATTCTAAGTTACATAGTTCCCGTCTACAACACTGTATTTGAATGAAAGGCGACATTTGCATAGCCTACAATAGCAACATATGGTGTGTTGCTAACTTGGGTTATGCAAATAATATATTGTTACTCGTAATATAGCGTTTCTACTGAATGTATTTTGAACTGCTGCGAGGTAAATATGTCAAATAATGGTCGATTATAAACTGTTTAAACTGATTTTGTGAACAAGTACTTGTACTCATTCAGAAATGCCAATGAATACTCTCATCTTAATAGTGGAAAATAAAGCAGATATTTCGCAGGTTCTAGAGCGGTCTCTCTTCTTTCATTCTCTCCGTAAAACAAGAGGTCCAGGCAGTGTTTGGGTGTGAAAATCACAGCCAAGAGCCCCACGGCTGGTTAGAAATGACTTGACCAGAGCACTGAAGATCTCTGCGGGTCAGTTTCCCTGAGAGGCGTCTTCAAAGAGGGGCTTTTAGTCTCTACAAACTGCTTCAGCACATCAAACATCGCCCAGCACTTCTTCTCAGCTTCAAAGCTAATGCATCCCAGGAGCACTGGTTTGCTGATAGAGAAATTAGGTTACAAGAAAACAGTGCAAGTTCATGGAGGTGGTTACACAGATGCACTCCCACACGGCACACATGTAACATACACAAACAAGAACAGCACACAAACCAAACACCTTAATCATGTTCTCAATACAGGGAAAAGGAGAAGAGGATGGTTTGGAGATCCAGTGAAAGTGAAGGACACTAGTTATGAAATAGGGCAAGGTCACTGTTAAAAGAGATATGAGGTTTTTATGCATATCGATATTTGTTTCTGTTCTATTTTATGGATTAAGTTTGATGACCTTTGTCATCACAGTTCGTCTCTATCATCTTTGGATGACTCAAAACCTGACAAATGTCAAAATCCCGTCTAAAAACATCACCTGCCTTCTACTTCGTGGGAACAGTTCAGGACTAATGGACCACAATTATGATCGATGACATCCTGTTAAAAGATACTTTAAACTGATGTTCTCCTATAAAGTTAGCATTTTGGATGAGGTTTTCGTATGGAAGTGTATATGTGAGATTTTGTTAGAAACCTGAAAAGTCCTCAGGATACACTGGGAATGCAGACTCGAACACTAACAAACACGAAATGATACAAACAGCACTCAAAAATAGAATAACCTAAATATACACACACTAAACCTGAAGCTGAAACTCTTTGCAGCGGAACAGGAGAATCACGCAGCGATACTCCACCGTCAGCAGCGTTTGTCTGAATTACTCAGTCACACTCCAGCAGTGTTTGAGCGGAGTCAGCAGTGTGTGAGTGTTTGTTAGACAGGTCTGGTAGAAGTAAGTGGTCAGTCGAAGCGTGTTCTGAGGTCACTGTAAAGGGTCAGGGTCCAGCTCACTCTGCCTCTACAGCACAGCAGCTTTCACCAAACAGCCTCAGTCATATAATTAGCATGATCATTAACCAACCACTGAACAGCCAGCACTTCACTATCAGCACAATAACCTTATCAGACAGAGAACTGCATTTAAACTGAATAGCACACACACACACACACACTCACACACACACTCTCACACACACACACACACACACACACACACTTACACTCACACTCACACTCACACACACACACACACACACACACACACACACACTCACACACACACAAAACTCAGTTTTCCACGGTGTAATGGACCAATATCATAGACATATGCCCACACACAACTCAGTCTTGTAGTTTACTAGGAAAAAAACAGTCAAATACACACAGCAAAATGCTACACAGTATTCTGGAAAGAAATTCCATTAAATTACAAATACACACACACACACACTCACACACACACACATTCAGTCATATAACACCACAAATGTACAAACCTAAAAGACACACTGGGGAAAAAACCTCAACAAACAGACACACACACACACATACACACCTTAAGGCAAGCTACGCACCTGTCCCCTCACAGCAGCAGACCTTTCTAATAATCCAACTGAAACACTCTCCACAAGAACAACATGACCTCCCACTCCGCATGCTGGCCCTCTACTGCTTCAAACGCATGGCCACACACATAGGAAGAGAGAGAGTGGGATGGAAGGAAGACAGGGAGAGGGGGAGAGGGAGAGAGAGAGGGAGAGAGAGAGAGAGAAAGAGTCTGGCTCAGAGCAGTTCAACACTGAGGCTGAGCCTGAAAGTTCAGCCTGCCCTACTCTCCACTCACTCAGAGGAGGGACCAGGGGCGGGGAGAGGGGGGGGGGAGTGAAAGAGAGGTTAAAATGATATAGAAAAAGAAAGAGAAAGACAAAGAGAGATGAAGAAAGATGGAAAGAGAAGGGGGGAGAAAGAGAGGGGGAGAGATGAAGACAGAAGAGAGTAGAAGAAAGAGAAAAGAAGGGCAGAGAGACAGACAAGGTTAAAAGGGAGGGGACAGACAGAAGGAGAGGAAGGCAGAGGAAAGTGTGGAGAGAGAGAGAGAGAGAGAGAGAGAGAGTTTATGCAGCAGAGAGAAAAATAGTGACGTATGAAACACCTGAATGTCTCAGGTGCAATTTGAATAAGTAACTAATCACCTGTGGGTAATTTTACAACCGGGTCCATGAAATCACACAGAGGCCACAAACGACACATTACATAAAACATTATTCGCAAGCAAAACCTCAAAGAACTTTTGTTTGCATGCCTGTCCTGCTATAAACAGTTCAGGACTGCATACCGCAGTGGCCCACTTTAGAAAAGCAATGTGTGTGTGTGTGTGTGTGTGTGTGTGTGTGTGTGTGTGTGTGTCTACCTCCAGTACTTTCTTTACCTACTTCCCCCTAAGGAGCAGAAGGATTTAGTATCAATGTCACACATATACACAACACACACACAGATAAATCCTAAATTACACCATATGCACAAACCTCTAAATCTGCACATCTGAAAATTGAACACCAACATTTTATTCCCATAGGATTATACCATGCACAAACACAGACAGACACACACACCCCTACAAAATGGGAAATGACACATACTCACACACAAATACGTTCCTATGTAAAGTAGAGCTTTGCGTATTTTATGACGGTCACATCTGATGACACTCATGTTTCACTGACAATAACCAATGTCACAGTCAATGTCATGGCTGGTAAGACAATATGTGTATGACCTATAGTCCTGAGTCTTGACTCCTTGACTCCTCTTAGATAATCTTAATAATAACACAGAGCCTGTAATCTGGAGGCTCTGGTAGCACTTGCTGTAGGTTTACCTGAAGCAATTTATGTTGATCAATGTCTGCGAAATGCACATATCACTTTATACACTGCTACCACACAGTTCACATATATACATTCACACTCGACTGCATTTCGCTTCTGCCACAGGTGGAGTGTATTTGATACCACTTATCACTAAAGGGCCACCAGGCTGCAGTCAAACGCAGATTTGTGCAAATACTGTCTCAGGGTCACAGCTTTGGCCTAACAGGACCTACACACACACACCTATGTAGATACAACCAAGCTCTGAGCAAGTGCACTCATTTCTTATTTGTCAACTTAGTACACACCAAGCAGAGCTCTCCCAAACCAGCGGGACCCGACTGTTCATGCCAGCTTTGATCAAGTTTGAACATCTTTACTCTTTTTTTTTCTCTCTCAAATTTCTCTAAGGCGCCTCCTGACTTGAACAGATTTTGGCCTTCACTTTCCCTCTACTTTTATTTGCTTCAACAAGGCTAGCATGAGAATAACATCAAAGGTGGAATTTAGCTTGGAACGTAGCCCTCATTACTGTGTCATTATTGTTTCATTTAGCTTGTCCAAGATTTGATGATGGCTGTCACTGTTGCTGAGGTAAATTAACAAGTGCCGTCATTATAAACGTAAGGTTTTATTTGTCTCTGCTCGCTGCTGGTCAGCTTTGGGCTGAGTTTTGATTCAGAACCTCAGAGGCTTGAGTTCAGACATCATTTTTTTGGCCTGTTTTTGACTTCAGAACCAAGTCCAAATTTCCATCCTTAATGAACTGACATGACAGGTCACACCAGTTACCTTTTATTCCAGGCAGAGCGATGGGGGATTTTAACAAATGCGCATTTCAAAACATAATCCTTCACATCACGTAGCTATCTCCAGGTAAGGTTAGGTTTCAAAGCCTTCACCACACCAAACAATGATTCAGAGAATCCGATAGCATCTGACACACAATCCAGTTTCTCTAATATGAAGGTAGCAAGTTACGTCCCACAATACATAAACTGCAGGCAAAGCACTGCAGGACTGAGACTTACTGTAAAACGTCAATGAGGGTTACCAAGAGATGACGTCAGATAGTCCTATTGTGAACTAAACATACCAACAATTACATAAGAAAGTTATTGGAAAGGGTTGGTGTGTATGTGTTCAGGTAAGACAGTATGGATTTTCCCTTTACCTCAAATGCAAAGGCAGATTAAAAGCCTCTATGGTGTTGAGGCTCAAAGGTCTTGCTAACCCCTTATTCTTACCGGAAACACTCCGACCAGGCCTAAACATACTTGCTATGAACTTCCAGTGCAACTGATGTGTCATAACAAATGATAAAATAAGGGATTTAATTTAAGAATACTAATAAAAATGTGCAATTACTGAAACGTTAGGTCAAGTTGACATAACTTTTTTGGTCCAAAAGCAGGCTCGCACTTTACTCTGATTGTCCAGTTAACACTGCTACAGATAGAGCTTTGTTAAATTGAATCCAGGTTGCATTACAGAATTATAAAATAGCACTATGTGTCAAGCTGGCCAGTGATGTGTTTAGCTGCAGTTCCAAAAAAGTGGCTGGCTTGACATGATTCAGAGGATGCATGTGCTAGTCTTCGCCCTCCGTGTTGGTAGTGTGACCGGGGGAGTCCTAGCCAGCGTACGGAACTGAGCATGACTAACTTGAGAAGGCAAATCAGAAAAAATACTAAAACATGAATCATGAACTTACACTGCATGAAAAAAGTTTAACGGCCTATTTGTATTCAGAGATATTCTTAATGTAGCCATTTGAACGAAAGGTTAGGGCTGGGCACGTTAACGCGTTATTATCGCGTTAATGCATTATTTACTTAACGCAGTCAATTATTTTACCGTGCATTAACGCAGGTTTTTTAAAAACATGGATGCCCTGCAGTGGCAAATAGCTTTGGTTTTATATTTGATTTGATTGCATTAATGTTTAAATATTTGAACTGTAACTGTGTAACTGTGTTAAAGGGAGTACCTGCTTTTAAAAAGCTCCTTATTTGTTTGAAGTGTTTGCAAACCAAGTTTTATTGCACTTTTGTTCATATAGCAGTACTTAAAAAAGTACAATACACTACTTTTAAATTAATTATTTAATTTTGCAATTAATTGCGATTAATTACAGAAAGCCATGCGATTAATCATGATTAAAAATTTTAATCGCTGCCCAGCACTACTTAAAGTATTAAGTCACAAACCAACTTGACCAGGGTCTGTTTTTGTCTATTTGCTATGTCTGCTAAATACGCTATTTAGCAAGTTGCTGTGAATACTTAGTAAAACACACAACTTTTATAAACCTTTTTTTTTTCATGGATCCCTTTGGCACACGAGGATCCAAGGTGGTCATCCTGATGATTTTGTGTCTGAAGCCTCTTTAATTTTGCACAGCAGCTAGGAGGCTGGGGTGGCTAATAATTAATGGAAAGTCTAAGATCTGCATTATGTAAGCTTTGTGTCTGAACATCACAGACTGACCTAAAAGTGTAGAGCGAGTTGAATGAGCATCTGAAAATCCTTTGAAAATCTAAACATCTTTATACCGGCATTCCACTGACTTAAACCTGAGGTCAATGACTGTCTTGGGCCTGACCTTTTCCTCCTGAACCCACTGGCTCTGTGCCCCCACCCATTTCCTTGGATTATTCTTAGCCTAGGTTTAATTCTGACTGGAGGCCTAAACAGGTGTAAACAGATGAGGCCTCCCAAAGGGATGTTTAAACCCCGCTCCTCACAAACAAAGGAAGAGAGGATCTGGGAGATGAGGCGAACCCCAAAGAACACAATACTGACCACTCTGATACAAAAGACATGAGGACGCTTAATGCAGGAGAATGGTCTGGACTTCCAAACACACACACAGACACACACACACACACACACACACACACACAGACACACGCACGCACACGCGCGCGCACACACACACACACACACAAAGCTGGCCCCATGCCAACACAAACACAGACACACTGTTCACATTCACTGTGACCCTACAGTGACCAATACACTTTTAGCATCAAAATAACATCTCAGATATTCTATAAAAAAATAAACAAGGTAAATATGTTTCACTTTAATGAGAAAAAACCTTCAATAGTCTGATAAGAGCTTATTGTGATTAGTATTATTTCTACAACTACCAGCTATTATTCATTATTATGACAATGTTACTGTAATGTGATATCAGACAATGTCATTATTATTCATTGTATTATTGTTCAGCAATATTTAATTAAATAACGTTTACTTTTTTTTAAAAAATAAACATTAAACAAAATACTACAATGAAAAAATACCATTGATAAATGATAATTTAACAGCAATGACACTCACTGACTCAGTCCAATCTGGTGACCCTGCACAGGTTGCTGACTGTTCAAACAGAGTACATTTCATTTACTTTTTTTAATTTAAAAAAGGTCTTGAAGCTGCTCAAAATGGATTTAATGCAGTCAGAATATTTTTCCTACAGCTCTGGTTACACACTCTCCTTTACTCTCAGCAATAAATTCAACTGAGAACATGCTAGCTAGCAAACTGGGGCAGGACATATCCATTTATTTATCAGTTTAATTGCTATAAAAATACCGAACAATTAACAGCAGTTTATGTAATTTACTGGGCGTTCTAGATCCAGTTTAAACTCCATAAAAATTTAAAATATCGTAGGTTTTTTTCTCTGTAAAATTGCTTACTTTCAGGACTGTGTGAAGCTTTACGTTCTGTCATGTTACGAGAAGACAACAGAACAAAATCAAGACAACCCCTTTACTACAGAGCATTAGAGGCAAAGAATGACACCGGTTCATTAACTTTCTTAAGGAAAAAATCTAAACTACATTAATGCTAATTTAAATATTATCGGACACTGCGATGCCATGATACATGGATAAATGATAATGATACTGAATCTTATTAATATCGCCCAGCACAACCCAAAACTAATACTACACTACAGCTGAGACTCCACAGAGACATGAGGACTTCTCTATCCCCACAGAGGACTGGGTCACGTGGGTTAGTGCTAATATAGCACTGACACAAATCAACCCTCAGCCAACACAAGGGCCTCTTCATTAGGATCAAAGGCTCCACAGGAAACACACACCACTGTTACTGCCATTAGCATCTCCCATGATTCCCCACTGCTGTTAATTAATGACCCCATGCTAATTATTCTTTAACTAGACAGCACTGTGCTCACAACAACACAGAAGCCAGTATCCAGTGTTTCAGTGAACGGCGTTCATTGAGCACGTTCCTATTTTTCGTAAACGCTGAACTGAACGAATCCATTTACAAATTATGAACGGGGACGTGAGTGACGTTCACTCTCGCGAGACTGAACACAGCTCACGTTTTACTTCGCTGATTACAGGCTAGCATGGTCAAACGCCTCTGCAGGAGGCAGTTTGTTTAAACATTTGAGTCCGTTTTTTGAAGAAATCGGTGTAGATTTAGAGGGAAAAGCACATGTTTTGTTTACTTTTAGTTCTGTTCTTTTCTGAGCACTTTAAAAGATTTTGTCTGAATGTTGCATTTTAGGCAGACACGGTTTGTTTACATTTTGTGCTACTATTGTCTAAATAAAATTTCCATATACAGTATACCTGCATCTCGTTTTTTTCACTTTCAGCATAACATGCGTTGCTTAAGTGGTAAGATCTATTCTCAACCTCAAAACTGGTTTATAATGTAACTTATGTCTGTGATTGTGCAGTGGTCTGACAGATAGAAGGAGAAGATTGAGTGAGGTTCAGATAGAAGGACGTTGAATTGAAAATGTAAAAAAAAAAAAACCGAATGAACGTGATATAAAAACCTCCCCAAAAAACTAATGAACGAACGTGAACTAGTTCATTTTTTGAGATGTGAACTTAGCTCAAAATTTTTTAAAAATAACTATGAACGTGAAGCAGTTCATTTTTATTTGAATGAACTAAACTTTGAACAAGTTCTTTTTCAGTGTGAACTGGCACAACACTGCCGGTACCCTTCATACTGCCTCAGTTCAAATGAATACTATGCTAAACTTAGTTATGACAGACTTCACTGGACTAGGCCAGTGCTGGGACCAGTTACACAGATCCATCTGCCACTGGAGTGATATTCTTTGCCACTTTTTGCTGATCTTATTATTTATAGGGATGTTCTTATAATGTTATAGGGATGGGAACTGAGAATTGTTTTCTAGTTGAAAAACGGTTTTAAAGTGTCCGATCCATTGGTACTGTGTGTCTCAGAGATTACCGATTCCTTTCATTGATGCCAGCATGTTTTCTGACAACTTGTGATATAAAACTTTAGGAAAGAAGAAATAATGAAAGGAGAGGATGAATGGATTCCAACGCATTTGTTTCATGAAGAAATACAGAAACAGTGTCAATAAAATTATCATTTCAAGTGGGAACAATAGTAATAAAGTGAAACATCTCATAACATGGCCTAAAATTCCAAGACTGCCATGTATTTGGCACTCAGGGCCTGAATGCCACTGCTTCCAAAACAACAGCAGACTTCTTTGACTGAAAATGTATGTTGCACAAATATTCTTTTATGTTCATTTTACTGCAGAATTGTTGATTTTATTTGCTAGTTTCATATTTGGTTTAACTCTTTGCCATTTTAAGTCTGTCTGCAACTGAGGGTGACCCTACCTTTGCCGGTGGGGAAGAAGCAGTCCATGTCGACGCTGCTGCGGGAGTGGGAGACGGACAGGGTGCTGCAGGGCACCAGGCCCTCCTGAGGCGGAGAGCGCTCGGTGGTCCGCACCAGACACCAGCCAGGCCGCTCTCCAGAACGCTCCAGCACCTCCACTGTCTGACCAGACTGGACGCTCAGCTCAGCCGTGCAGCCGGCCACAAAGTCCTGCAGGACCAGCGTGTGCTCACAGCCACCAGACAACTGCAGACCCACGGGGAACCGGGGAGAAAAAGAGAGGGAGAAGAGGAAGAGATAGTTGAGGTTGGTAGAGAAGAACAGAGGGCAGAAGAGGACCAGAAGGAAGGGAAGGGGGAGGGTGGGGGCGAGAGAGAGAGAGAGAGAGAGAGAGAGAGAGAGAGAGAGAGAGAGAGAGAGAGAATAGGAATAATAAGGCATTGTTGATTATAATACATTATGAAGATGCATCACATAAATCAAGCAAGCAAGATCGAACTAATGTGCAAATGTGGCAGAAAGATGGGGAGAGAATGAAAGAATATGAGAGGGAGATTAGAGATTAGGTGTGAAGAATGAAGGCACATAAGACAAAGAGAACAGGGGAAGAAAAACAGAAAAGGGAAAGGAGTGAGGGGGTGTCAGAAAATAGGTATAGAATGGAGGAGAGCGTGAGAGAGAGAGAGATTACGGCACTGTTGATCATGAACTCATGAGAGGCAAGTTAAAGGAAAAGTGGGAGGATGACAAGGAGAGCATGAAAGAAAAGGAATATAAGAAATGAAAGGAAGAAAGAATATATGCACACAATAGATGCATGGACCTGTGTGTGTGTGTGTGTGTGTGTGTGTGTGTGCGTGTGTGTGTGTGTGTGTCGGTGGACTTGCTCCAGCATGGTACATAATAAACCCACATTCAGCAGCAGAAACATCGGAGCACTTAATGAATTACAAGGACCAAAAATTGTGGATGAGAACGTAAGACTTCTTCATGTCCCTCTTCCTTTCTTTCTCCTTGGGAAAGTGAATAAATCGGTGAATAAGTGAAAGAGGAAGAAGCAGGTTTATACAGCTGTTCTTGTTTTGCCCTGATCTTTTCTCCCTGCCCCTCCCAAAAGGTGGCCTTTAACCCCTGCCCCAGAGCATCAGCCTTATCATAGAGGAGCAGCTCTGCCCAAACATCGAGCCGCTCAAAGTAAAAGGGAAACGAGTGGCATAACATTTTAATTAGTGCTTCAATGCTAGGAATTTACTGTAGAACGTTATAATGTTATTTGTATTTATTCCTTTTAGTTTTATTTAGTATATTTAGTAATATTGATGTAAAAAAGACTCACTGCTCATCTTTAAATATTATTTTCGTACGTTCTGACTGTATTCTTGACTGAATTCTTTTTAATTTGCCCTAAAGTCTATGTTTCAGCACAGAAACAAGACAAATATAAACAATGAAGTTCATACCATATGTATGAATTTCTCAGAAAAACAAAAAATCACATAATTTTCTTAACTGGCTCCTACCGTACTTAACTCCATACTACTTTAATTATAAAGGTATTTGTGGGCTCCTAGGATGTTTGACGTACTAATTTTATTCATACTGGCAGCATGTGAGGGTGTGTCTTCTCACTGTATGTGTGTGTCTGTGTCTGTGTGTGTGTCTGTGTGTGTGTGTGTGTGCTCAATGTCTGCAGCTACTAATTAACTCTGCGCAATACGCTGCTGTAGAGTGTGTGATACTTTTGATTTAGCGTTCCAAAATCCCCAAAGAACAAGTGAGAGTGGCAGTGGAGGGAGAGTAACGCGGGATGGGGATGAGGATAGGAACGCCCTCCTCAGGGGAGCCAGCCGTGCTTTCCGCCCTGATCTACCGCAGCTGGCTAGGAATTCCCGCCATATGGAATCCACAGCCTTACACATGGAGAAAATTTGCGAAAGCACACAGAGAGTGAAAAAAAAAAAACACAAGGCAAAACTTCGTCACTCCACAGCCACAACCTGGAACTCCTAGTGCTTAATTTACTGAGTCAACATGACATTAATGTAGAACATATTACAGTAATACAGGACAATATGACATTTGTGAATGCCTCCATTTATGCAGTTTTTTTCTGTCATTTAAATCAAATGACTTTTTATCTGTTTAATTTATTGTTTTTATTCTGATGTTGCACCTGTGATGTGCACCGTAATGCTGTTGAAAAAATTTCTCCAACTAAACAATGTACTCTATTAACAAAATGCTGCACAGCCATATACACTGTCCCGTACCATTAAATCAGTTACAGCCATTAGGCCTTTGTGTATTGTGCAACGTTTTATTTGTATAATGTGATTTTATCAGAATGAAAGATTCAGCCTTTACAAATAAATCTGGCTGGCCAAACACGCCAAACACAGCTTAGACGGCCACTCCCTCCTGAGCTTGCGAGAGAAAAACACTCCAAGAGTGAGCTCATGCTTAGTGTGACTCAAAATGCACACACACGCTTACACACTGAGACATTCTATCATAGTATCTACTAAGACAGAAAATAAGGCAGGACACATACATGCACATGTGCGCACACACACAAGCACACACACACACACATACACGCTCATTAGTACAGTGTGTGTGTGTGTGTGTGTGTGTGTGAATAAAGTGTTGTGAAGTGTAAGGTCATAGTGCTTCATAATAGGACCCTAAAAAAGTGAACACATACAGACACACACACACACACTTATATACACGTGTGTACACACCCACACACACCCACACCTGCACACAAACACACACACACACACACACCCAAACACAAAAACACACACAAACACACATAGATGGAAATCAGGACTCCTCCCTAAAAACATACAGAAGGCATGTTACTCTTTTCAAAAGTTCTCCACACAATTGGACTAATGCTAGGTCTATTTGTGTCCAATTTGTTTCAAACTACCTTCGGTTCCATTCGATTCCGGACTGTTTATATATATATATATATATATATAT
>JBBIGA010130891.1:0-22571 GCA_037576975.1 Alestes dentex | reverse complement strand
CTTGTGCCATTTGGTTTTGTTTTTGGTAGAGTCTGTGTCCTTTATGTATTAAAACCATCAAAAAGAACCTGCACACACGAGCACCGCATGTGACAATTCAGGAATTTTTAACACTCAATGCTTTCCAGGGTTTAGACCACCTTTAGGGAAAAAATTGGTGTTTTTAAGTTTGGAGCAGAAATTCATTATTTAGATAAAACCTGCTCTTCATAGCAAAGAAGACACAAACATAAAGCTGAGGGCCCAGTGCGCTGAGACTTTTGTGTCAGTGTCAGGCAGTCGCATAACAGAGCACTTTATAGTGTGCCTGCATTTGTATGTACATCTGGAGTGCCGGAGCTTAACATAAGGATTATAACATAGCATTAGACAAAGGCATTTGCTAAAGGATTTTCTCACAAGTTTGAATTCAAATATCATAAAAATGGACATCTCACCCATTTGTAGTTTTAGGCTTTTTGCAAATAAGCACTAATGTTTTGGACCATCTGGACTAGGTTTCCATACGCAGGCATAGATACTGCAATATATTTTTTTTCATTCAACTCACCCGTAAAATGTAGGTGACAGCTATATTAACATTTTGGAATAGATCAGCGGTGGTGCAGTACCGTAACAACCATGGGGTCCATCTCTGAGTTTAGAATTAGTCACTAGCAAGGGATTCCTCGTATTCTGAAGCTACCGGGGCCTCTAGCTGCTGCATCTTAAATATAAACACAAACATCACATGCAAAGTTTTACTGATCAGCCCTGTGGGCTTAGATTCAGTGATGTTACAGGTCATTCGGTGGGTTAATACAAAGATAAAGAGGATAAGAAGGATAAGAGAGACAGCTAACAATCAAAAATAAATACTGGCTGCCAGCATTTTCCTATACAGCTGTGTGCTTCTATCTTAGACAATATTTCAAACATACTGAGGGGATTAGATTTTAGTTATTAAAACTTAGATATGCAAAAGGATTGAATGCCTTGCACTAAATGTTGTCTTGTCCGGTTGTTTTGTTGCTCTTGTGTTTTTCTTGCTCTCTTATTTTGTCTTGTCTGCACTTGTGGTCTGTGGTGTTCTGTTCTGTTCTTGTGTTGCACCATGGTCCTGGAGGCACGTTGATTCGTTTCACTGTGTACTGTGTGTATCTGGTTGAAATGACAATGAACCTACTTGACTTTTGGTGGTGTGTTATTTTCTTTTTTTCACTGTCTTTGTCTGTGGCTCTATAACACACATTCTCTTTCTGTTACTATATCTCCATCTCTCTCTCTCCCCACCTCTTTTTCTCTCTCTCCCTATTTCAGTCTCTCTATCTCACACGCACTCACACACATAAACAAACAGGACAATCCAATCTCGTGGCGATCCATGAGCTGATATTCCATGATCTACACCCATCTGCCTGCAGGCCAAGGCCTCTATCTGGAGCCTGACTGTAAGGCAGTACAGCTCCTGCCATGTTGAACTTTGACTGAGCCTTGGGAAAAACACGCAGCTTCATCCCATTAAAGAATGTACAATTTAGTAAGACCCCAGGGACTTTGGGACGCAGCGGTTAAATGTGATCTATAAATTCAGATTATGTGGCAGTTATTACACCGACCTATCCCACAGTGCTCTTCTTTATCATTTTTAGAAACTGATGTTGAACAAAAGAACGTCACAACTAGATTATATTAAAAAGCCAAAAAGCTTACGCCATTCATCAGCTCATATTATTAAAATAAAGGGCTGTTGCATCAAACCAACACAATGGGAATAAAACCTTCGGTCGTTATGTTGGTGTAATACGTATAATTTGTTTCATGTGAAACCAACGCATGCGTATTAAACAGACCATATGTTTAAAGCACATTGCTCCTATTTTGGCGTATGTTTCTCCTATTATGGCAAATTAAAATGAAATGTGGTCTGAGTGGAAAATCCAGGCATACCTAAAACTACAGAGTCTGATTCAATGCAATAAACATCATAATTAATGCTTTCAAGTTGAGGCCTATCAGCATATCATGTTCTGATCTACAATACATGCACTTAACATGACCTCAGGCAACAATTACACAACAACTAATAAAACCTCCCATGCAGAGAGAGAGCCTGATTAACATCAGTGGCAGATTCCACTGATTGAACGCCGCATGACGTGATGACCCTTGTTTTTCGTCCGCTCAGCTAGCAGAGTACACGTAACAATTCGATCTCTCATGCAATGTGGACAGCCTCTGGGACAATTGTGATTGATTTCCGCTGTCGCAGGCTGTCAAGCTCCGGTTTAGAACTCACCCTGACCTTGTAACGACAGAGCTTTGACCCGCCTGCTTTTAAATGCGTAGCAGCATCTGAGTTTTGGTAACAGATGTGGTACCCTATTCCAAATCCCTAATATGAGGACTGAGCTGAGATCTGAATCACGGCTGTGCACGACAGAGATAAGAATTTCACCAGATATTCAAATAACATCACACCCACACACACCCATTAAAATAAACCACAAACACTTTGGGAATCAGAGCCCCTTCTATTCAGATTTGCGTTATCATGCAGTTTTGGCCGGAGCAAGTCATCAGGGCTCCAGATTGCAACTAAAATGATCACCAATGCGACTAGATTATTTATTTTGTGACTCATCTGTCACAACCAAGAGAAATTAAAATAACTAAAAATACAAGAAAAATCTTATAATTATGTGCAGATATGCTCAACCCGACTCTGCCGTTCCTACTACGCTAT
This sequence comes from Alestes dentex, assembly GCA_037576975.1. Taxonomy (NCBI): domain Eukaryota; kingdom Metazoa; phylum Chordata; class Actinopteri; order Characiformes; family Alestidae; genus Alestes; species Alestes dentex. The sequence continues at coordinate 19,846 of JBBIGA010130891.1, read as the reverse complement.
CACATGATTATAGTGAGGCTAGATCGAGAGCTAGTGATGGGAATTTCAGCTTAATTTAATAAGATGGATCTTTTGGATCAGATCACCAAGAGGATCCGGCGCTTTTGACTCCCAAACAGCTCTTCGTTTTATCAAATTTAGTCAAAGAACCGACTTGTTCGCGACCGCCACATCTCTACCGAGAGCAGTGTTGACAGATTGAGTTTAGTTTGAAACGATTCGCACGGCCTGACAACCTACTGCAGAGAGCGTTCTAATATATACGAAAAATAAACATTAACTACACAAGAAACACTGTTTTACTTTGGCAGCAATTTACTCCATGTTGTGATTTCTTGTTTCATTTTAACACTCTTTACATTTATATCACATTTGACAGAGCCCTAGTGTGTGTGTGTGTGTGTGTGTGTATGTTTGCTCCTAAAAATGCTCATAAAAATGTTTTGGCTCCCAAATATTTTGTGCCACTGGCTCCTAAGTTTTTTTTTTTGTCTGGAGCCCTGGTCATGATAAGGCATTTGATTTACTATTTTAAGGTCCAAAATAGCTCAACAGAACTGATAGTGAACAGTGAGCTATTTGGAATGTGGCTATGAATAACATACACAGCAAATATCCACACACACACACACACACACTAGGGCTGCGTGATACGGACTGCAAGCTATAGTTACACCTTGTTTCATATGGAAATATGACTGGTCGAGGTGCACATAGTTAAAACAATGGGATCAGTCAGAGGGTTCTTTTGTATATTACAGCCTCACGTCTGAGAACTTGCAATGTGCAGCCTTAACATGCACACTACGTCGGTCAGCTCCTCCCTTGTTTGTCTGTCAAAAATTTAATGTGATTTTTATTTGTCTAGGTGAAAAGCAAACAAGGACCCAAGACTTCACTAAACACCTCAAGGAAAAATTTAAATAGTAGTGGTTCTCAAGCTGGGGGTAACGAGCTGTTAAAAATTATACCTAGGCTTATGCTGATATACCTTTTGAGAACAACTACTTCTTGGCTAGATGAGTGAAAAATCATGCACAGTAAGTAGCCTTTAATAAAAAAGTCTTTAACCAACTGATGTAGCAGCATTTAGCCAAGCAGCTCAGCTCGTAGTTTGCTTAATTAGCCTCAGAAGATGTCCTGCCTATAAGTAAAATATTATTCAGTTTACAAAATAAACGCGAGCTTCCTTAAGATGCCAATACTTCATGCATTCTTAAACACATGCTTACTAACAAAGCTAACACACATCTTCCTTTCACAGTGCATCACTAATGTTAGATAACAAACTAATCTGGATCTCAAAAGCCCTTCAGGATGTGTTCTTTCCTGACCGCCTTCCTGTATAAGAGCTCATAGGGACCACCCGACTGATCAAAAACCACCAGCTTGACCACAGAAACTATAAACTCGACCCTGACTAGGCTGACCAACTCAATGAGCACAGACACCAATTAACATTCTGCAGGGCAAGTTCCCAAAAGCTTCACACTCTAGAGATCATACTAACAGTCTGACAGAGAGAGCCCTCAGATGATCTTCGAGCTCCAGCACCTCTGGGGTCTCTCGTACCATCTTAAAGGAGGCATTCAGGAGGCAACAATGGCTGGTAAATGTTAAAGGCCAGCTAAGTCCTTAGGCTGTAGAGATGAACAGAATATTAAGAGTGTATTACACGTATTCAGTTACATGTCGCCACACTATATTTAAAATTCACCCATCTTCTGTTATGGACTGTGCAATCAGTACTTGGAATCTCTTGTATTCGAGTCTAATCTATGTATAGGCCAACAGATTTACCAACAGACAGAAACAAGAAACCACGCAACAGACATTAGGTATGCTGTTGCACTAAAATTCTGTTCAAGAATTAAATCTACAGGCTCAAATGCCTGTTTCTGCAAAACAGAATCACCAAAACTTCTCTCAACCCACATCCAGCACCTCATTAAGGTGGAGTAGATGATCAATAGATGTTTAGGACACAGAATGACTTACTGTGTGCAATAGAAACACAAGAGATCATTTTTAAAAAAGCAGTTATAAGTTAGAGGATTGGGTACTAACCCATAGGTCTATACTACCTTAATGCAGACGAGTGACTACTTACTAGCTTTTGTGAGTAACGTTAGCCTCATAGCTTCAATTCTAATTAAACAAAATTTGGACACCAAACATGTCTTAACTGATCAACTAATTCTGGGTAAAGCGGATAACTGTATGAATGACATTTTACTATGAACTGCTCCTTTAAGAAAAAGAGATATTTTATTATTTTGGGGATTTTTTCTTGTCTGCATTTAAAAAAAAATATTTTATCCTAGATTTAGTAACCAAGCTTAATGGCCTTAAAATGACAAACTTTGTGTTTGTGTTCAACTGGCTCTAAATTTAAAGGTAGTCTGGTTACATTTTGGGTTTAAACCACTACATATTTTTTACAGCACACTCAGTGCAGCACAGCAGAGGAGGAGACGATATCTGAGCTCTATTTATGTACAAAACACAAACGGCAGCAAGAGGCTTTCGTGCTATCATGATGTACCAAGCTCAAGTTTTGCCCTGGTGCTGGACAGACGTACTGGTCCAGCAGTTCATTATGTCCCCGTGTCCTAGCACTTCATTATGTAAACAGTGCTCTGGCATACATTTGCAAAATGGGAGAGCGAGCAAGAGCGAGAGAGGGAGAGAGAGAGGGAGGGAGAGAGAGGGAGAGAGAAAGCACGCATCAGCGCTCTGATTAAAAAACTGTGAGGTGAAGCATTAACAGAGTCTAATTACATTTCAGACAGCATTTTAACACACACACACATACATACACACACACACACACACACACACACATACATACATACATACACACACACAAACAAACACAGAGCAAGAGAGAGAACTAGATCAGTCACAGATAGAAAGGCATGAGGGAGAGAACGGAGAAAATAAGGAAAGAATGAAGACACGTTCGGGAGGCTCGTGACCGTGTGACATTTCTGTACAGCCTCAGCAGAGAGCCACAGGAATAAAGCAAAATTCAATAGAGTGTGTCTAAGCACGAACATGTTGAGCACTGGCAGCATAAAACTGGTACAACTGGAGTTTTAACCCCTCGACCCTTAAGCTTATTATTTAGAGCCATCGCGATTACTCAATTTAAATTTCTCAAGCAATCAGCTTATTTACTACTTAACAATACCAATGATAAACTGGGAATCCAAAAGTCATTATTATAAGCCATAGCAGTCCGAGGGGGTGCTATTAATGCTTTTTGTGTGCATCACTGAAAGAGGGAAAACTCACACCAGCAGGATTGCATGAATGAGTATATGTTTGCATTAATGAATTGTATGTATATGAAATAAAATTAGTTTGTTGTTAAAAATATTGGCTACAATAATCGAAATAATATAAAAACACTCAAAAAATCGCTAGGTTACTTGATTACTATTTTAATAGTTATAGCCTAATTTTTATACAGTTATTACATTTTAAACGTATTAAGGAACATCAATGTTAGGTCAATATCTTATGTATTCATGACCGTGAACTGGCATCCCATTTGCATTAAATACAACCAGAATATAAGGTTAGGATCGGAGTGTTGGAATGGACTACAATTTCACCCACTCCAATACCAAAGGTACGCACCAAATATAAAACTGTTCAACTGCTTAAATTTACTTATTCCCCTGCAATTAGTCTTAAGGCTTATTAACGAATGACCTCTCTGAATCATTCAGTAACTACAATTGTATGTACTTATACAGTTAGAACTGTGGAGGATTACATTTAAACCTGTCAACAGGGACTAAGAGCTTGGGGTGGTCACCTAATACATAGCGGGGAAAAACTAAAAGGAAACACGCGGCAAAATCCATTAAAGGTAGGACTGCGAATGTGAAATCCCATTACGGGCCCAAGAAATTTAGACAAATTATGTCCAAACCCTTTTAGACCCCAAGCAACCGGTCAAACATTTCATGTCCTTTTCTCACTGTCCATTTCTACCAACATTGTGCCTGAGAACGAAGGTGACACATGGCTTCCCCAAGATATCAGTCCCTTTGAGATGGCCTTGAGGCAGCTTCTCACTTTCCTGAGGCCCGTGAACACAAGGGGGACCACGTCTGCTAATCTCCTAAAGTTGCTTTCTGAAGGCTGAAGGTGTTCGACCTTCAAAAAATGATGTGATTCAACCAGACAGAGTAGGTCTGATACATTTGCACTGAGGTGCGAGTGGGACCATTATCTCGCTCTCTGTTATTTCTCCATTAGGAGACCTGAGTTGGCCGAACATGGTCGTGGGTGGCAGGGGCACAGCAAAAAAGAGCGTTTCCCGCTTTCCTTACTTCCAAAATTGACTAGTGAAAGTCTTGGTCATAAGCTGGAAGTATTTAAGGTCTGACTACAAAACTTATGAAGTCTTAACCCCACTACACCCCCAACAGGACCAGACGCTGGCACTCATAAAGGCAAGCTGTGAGGAACCCAGAGATGAAGTACCTTCAGACAGACATGCGTGCTGCTTCTTTAGTGGCATTATCATCCTTTTACAAACAAGCAAGTCTGTTTATACCACTGTTGGCATGGAATAGAGCAAGAAAAGCGAAATTAGCAGAAATGTTTTGCTAGCTCTAAACTGCTACAAACACTATATGGACAAAAGTATTGGGACACACCTGTTTTTCAGGGTTTGGGCAAGGGCCCTTATTTCCTGTGAAGGGCAATCTTAATGCTTCAGCATCCCAAGACATTTTGGGCAACGCCATGCTTCCAACTTTGTGGACACAGTTTGGGGAAGTCCCTTTTCTATTCCAGCATTACAGTGTCACAGTGCACAAAGCAAAGATGAGTTGGATGAGTTTGGTGTGGAAGAACTTGACGGGCCCGCACAGAGCCCTGACCTCAACCCCATCCAGCACCTTTGGGATGAACTGGAAAAGAGACTGCAAGCCAGGCCTTCTCGTCCAACAACCTGAGCAAATAAATGCTCTACTGAATGAATGGACACAAATTCTCAAAGAAACTCTAAATTCTTGTGGAAAGCCTTCCAATAAGAAGAGTGGAAGCTGTTATCGCTGCAAAGGGGGACCAACTCTAGTTTAAAGTCTATGTGTTTAAATGCAGTGTCATCAAAGTCCCTGATGATGGAATAGTCAGGCGTCCCAATACTTTTGTCCATATAGTGTACATACATACATATATATGTACAGGTTAGCATGAATGAAGTAGACGTTGGGGAGAGGGGGTGTGGGGTAATAACCTTAGAAATAAAAGGTGGATTTTTAAAATGTTTTATCTTCTTTCTCTCAAAATATTGCTATTTCTGACAGAAACGTACACACCCGAAAGCTAAAGACAACGTTTTAACAACGGCATTACTGGCTTTACCTGAGGTAGCGGTTCCTCGAGACTTTGGGATTCTCGCAGCTGCCTCACAGACGAGGGGAGGGGGTACTGAAAAACGGAATTTCTGACTGGATTAATCTCCCCCAGGAGTGTCTGGCCATAAGTCGTGTGGCCGGTTTCCGTGGCGGAGAACACCGTTCCCGTGCCCGTTATCTTCCCCCGTCTGTCCTCGGCAGTGCCGCAGAGAGTGCGCGTCCCTTGGACGCACCGCTGCCCGTGATGGTTTAACCCCCTCAGGAGACTCTGCTCTCCTTTTTCCCGCCAAAGACACCAAGTCGTCTTCTCGTTGGGTTTCTGATGGAGAACCGTGAGTGTTTCCCTCAGTGTCGTCTCACACACACTGTCTGACATGCCCACAGCTCGCAGGAGCTTCTCCTCGCCTGGTTCCACGCTCACACACACACACACACACACACACACACACACTGCCTACAGTTCTTAAAGAGACACGGCCTCTCTCTGCTGTGTTAACGCTTTTCTGGGCTTCATTTCGACCAGCCTTTCCCAGCAAGAGTAAATATCAAGCTTCTTCAATGTTCTTAAGGCCCTTCATGGGCTTCTGAAGAGGAAGAACCCCTCCCCCCCAAAAGTCCCAAGACAAGCCCACCAATCTGAGGTGCCATACGACCACACCAATCTGAAGCTTCTTCCCCTTTCAAAAGATAACTGCAGTTATTATGAAATGAACTGCAGTGGGTTGCAGCACAGTGCAGTCAAGTTTATTTCTATAGCACATTTTCGCGCAAAATGATCTCTCCATGTGCTTTAGAGGAATACACTAAAATAGAATAGACTAAAATAATAGAAAAAGAAATAAAAGAATACATAAAAATAAATAAGACTGAAAGTGCAATGGAAGTGATTTTTAAAAGAAGGCAAAGGAGAATAGGAAGTCTTCAGCAGCTTTTTGAAGCTACAGTTGGTTCAGATCTGATAATGATGGGGAATTGGTTGGACAGCATAGTGGATACTGCAGGTTTAAGAGACCTACCAGGATTAAACACTTCACACAGACCACTGAGTGACTTGTACACAAAGAGTAATGCTTTGAAATTAATTTTGTACTGAACTGGGAGCCAGTGCCAGGACCTGAGAATTGGAGGAATGTGCTCACTTTTCTTTTGGTTAGAACTCTGGCAACAGCATTTTGAATGAGCTGGAGCTCTAATGGACTTCTGTGAAATCCCAGTAAGGAGAGTGTTGCATTAGTCAACCCTGCAGGAAGTGAAAGCATGGACAAGTTTCTCTAAGTCTTGTTTGGACACAAAAGCTCCAACTTTAGCAATGTTTTGCTGAAATCCTTATCCATGATCATGTCAAAATTTTTCACATGGGCATTAAGAATTGGGGATTCCACATGGTCACTGAGAACTGATTTATCCTCTTTATTTCCAAACAAGATAATGTCCGCTTTGTCTTAACTGGAGAATGTTTTGATGCATCCAGTTATGTCCTTTATCGAGGCACTGACACAGTGACTATATAGGACCAAAGTCAGCTGGGGAAAGAGCTGATAGATCTGAGTGTCATTTGCAAAGTTATGAGAGGACACATTATTCTCTTTAAGAATTTACATGTCTATAAGTCTGCTCTACATTAATGAAGATCCGGATAAGACTTGAGCAGGAAGCTTTGGGAGGTTTTTACAGAAACAATTTGGGTGACTATTTACTTCAAGTGTCTGCCTCACAGATCTACAATCTTCTTTCTCTTTCGGCTTTACCCTTCAGGGGTCGCCACAGCGAATCATCTGTCTCCATCTCACAGATCTACAATAAGAAGACAAAAAACTGGGCTCCAAACATGTTTTAGCTGATGTACTACATTTGCTCTTTGTGGAAAAGTTTGTGTGGATTTGCTTTTTTTAAACGGGTCCTCTAAGGTGTCATCAACATCCCACTAGGTAGCTAATTAATGCCAATGTATTCTTTCATCGTCCCTCTATTCACTTGTACTTACATTTGTTTGTGTAGGTTTGTGAAACCCTGTTAATTAATCTGGTTATAGCGACCCCTCTGTAGCACTGCCAGCTGAGAGAGACTCTGTCTACTATGATCCCTTCTGCTTCCTTCCCTCTGTCATTCTGGGCATGAGGAATGGCACAGCAGAGCCCCTACAATGCCTCATTTGGGCCATATTCAGGCAACTGTAATCCCCTGATTCACAGATGAAGGTCACTGTGATTTAGTTGTCTTTTAGAATCATGATGAAGTGTCATCATATTCTATATCTAGAATAAGATCAGTTCTGCTTCTTTGATTGGCCATTATGTAAGCAATTACGTCTCATTTTTAATATAGTTTTGTTTCAGTTTTTTATGTTTATTAAAACTGGTGCAAAACATTTGGTTTCAGACATGTTTAAACTTTTAAGACTATATCAAAGGGTGGAAAAATAAAATATATGCACATACCAGCCATGCCCTTACCATCATGTGATAGGGGGCATCTAGCTCGCAACATAAGTTTAGGGGGAACCAATGCAAAAATCATGTACTGATGATTGTAAGGTCTGCTTATGTTGGTTTTAAAAGTTACCAAAGATATAATCTATTCCAGATGTTTATCATGTTGTGTTTTTATGTTGTAATTTTCTGAGTTGTTCCTACTCCTGGTTCTGTCATGCACATTTGAGTGCTTTTCTCACTGAAACACTCCCACTTCGGCCAAAAGAAGGCTTGGTAATGACCTGATCGTTTGGGATCTGGTGTGCGAGGACACTCTAATGTGCAGGGGGGCTTCAAGAAGCAGGGTCTGGCTTCCAGAAGGCATTTAGAACTTCTGTACCAGCACAGGCAGTTTTGCCCTTGATGAACCGCATGAGGCAAACTCTATTCTGAGAAGCACATATTTCCTCTTTTGTAATATCAAGTGTGGCGTGCTCTGCTAAGGCTCGCTGACACATCTTTCTTCGGCATGCAACTTCTTACTGACGGACCTGCCCCCAGCTAAAAGCCCGGCTGCAGCCTTTGGAAGTGCTGATGCTTTATTAGGCAGAAACAAGGAGAGAGGGAGAGAGAGAGATAGAGAGAGAGAGAATTCTGCTGAAAAGTATAGTAGCAACCCGTGCTATGTGACATCACTGCAGAGGGGGATAGCGGATGGTTTCTCCCAGTCGCAGGGGCCCACAAGTGCTGTCAATTCCAATCAGCCTCCCCCTTCTGCTACTTTGCTAGCTGGGCCAAAATGAACTTTTTTCTCCAGGCCGCTTGCTGAAGGGCTTAACTGTGGGACCTTGAACTGCCCCTGACTGTCCTCTGAACTTCACTGACTCTAAAACTCCCTGGTATATTATGCAACTCATGCTGGACAGTTTAATAAGGAAGGGAGGCCCAAAGAAAGGCTCATGTATGCTCCCGCCCTTTGCCGTTGAGTATTTCAGGCTAGAAAAGGGGTTCAACCACTGGCTTTCTCCAGGCAGACAATATGACTCTGGCTAAAGCTCCACAGCCTTGTAAATGACTCTCACTGGAGCCACTGATCCTTTGAAATGAATTTGCCCCCCCCTTTCTAATTCCATTTCTTTCCAAATCAATGGAAAGAAAAGGGCGAAAATAGGCAAAGACAGAAAATAGGCTAAGACAGTTGAGTGGGATGTAAATGTGATGCCTTAATGTCGGAATGCCACAGGCATGTCACACAGATAAGCAGAAGGGGTCAAAGGTCAATGTCAGGTCATTTCATATCAGGCACCCCACATTGCCATCACAGAGGGGGGATGCTGTTTGCTATATTCCTAAAAAAAAAAAAAATATATATATATATATATATATATAAACAATATAATAAAAACCCAAGCAAGATTGACAGAGAAGTATGACTATTTGCCACACCACAAATACATGACATAAACCAGCCAACCTCAAGTGATAACAGCTACCTTCTGGGTCACTGGCCATCACCCGCTTGTGCAGCAATGTACAGAATATTAGGGCAGTCACAAATAATCTCAACAGTTAAATATGCACATCAACCATGATGAAAAGTATTCATCAACATTTTTTACAGAAGAAAAAAAATGCACCTTTTAAAAAGATGTGCTATAATAATAAGTTATGTCAGATACATAATGGGCAAGCTTTTTGCCTTTTAAGTCTTTATCATCCAATTAGATTCATGCACTTGTGCAAGTGCAGCCGAAGATTGCATGCTTGTGACTGACTGATACATTGTTTAACGTGGCTACTCAAACCATGGCAACCCTTGGAAGAAGAGAAAGAATGAATAGGTGGACACATTTTAGCTCTATTTCAACTGAAAATAAAATGCTTTGCAACCCATGTGGATGCAACACCAGTGGGGAAAATACCATAATCCTAAAGAGGCATTTGAAGATGCAACCAAGAAATATGTGATCAGCTTAAAGGCTCGACTTGGATAGACAGAAGCAGATATCTATCTTTTCTTTATGCCTCTATATGTTGTTGGGTTTGGTTTCCAGTGGTGAATTACCAGTGATGGACTAGTAAGGTGGTATACTGGGGCATTTTCCAAGTGTGCTGACTCCCAGTTCCCCACCCTTATCATTCAAATGTGACAAAAATGCATTTGACTAAATGTTGACTAGAAGTATGCATCGTTTTCATCCAGTAAAAATAGACTGACACTAATCATAATATAATGCCTAAAACATGACAAAAACAAATATGTATTTTTATCAAAGGTCTAAAACTAAGACCAAATCAAAAGAACCTGCCAAAATTCATAATTCATACTGGATTTCACATGGTCACCTCACCTAGTAATGGGCCCAAAATCCTACTGGCCTACCAGAAACTCCCACTCCATCATGGGTATACAAACATATATATATATATATATATATATATATATATATATATGTAACAAAAGTGGAATACGGTAATATACTGTAATATGTTTTCTATGTGGTATATTTTTGTATGCAACAGGGGTAAAACCCAGCATAACAATTTTTGAAAAAGAAACTTTTCGCTGTCAGTGAGCAATGATCAGGCTGCCCGAGGAACACAATGCAGCAATACGAAGTCTTTGCCGGATGGTGTTTAAACTGGTGAGTCATGGTGCCCTCAGTCAACATGATCCTTTTTGCTGCACAGTGAAGCAGATTTGAACTCCTCAACTAGGGCTTCCCAAGGACCTCATTGTCTGCCCACACACTAGAAAATGCCGTCAGACAGATGAATTATTTTCTTTTTTTTCCTCCATTTTTCAGTTGGGATCCAGTTCTGCCAGTGTAGGTGGTCTCCCTGCTAGTGCACAACAGCAAAAACCAGTCTGAGGCTGAAAAGGCACCACTGACTTTGTACATGGGCGTTATAGTCTTGCGGCCATAATATGAAAACGAAAAATGACGGTAGGGGCATCAGGCCTTTTTTTTATGTTCCTTTAAACATTAGTCTGCAGGGGAATGCAGCCTGGGTCATACTCGGACAGAATACAAATGCTTTACCAGTTCACTTACCGATGCACCCCAGCCATGATGGATTCTTCAGCTACCAGCGCTGTAAAAACCCAAGAGGACTGTTTGAAATTCACTCGCATTCACAATTTCAGCCTTTGTGTCTTGTTTAGGTAGCACTTTGTTTGATGGTCCACTCTATATTCTCAACTCTCATTCAACTGTATCTATTAGCATCCCCTTAAGCATCCTCTGACCATGAGTGTTGAAGCTAATTCAGGCCATAAATGTCAAAACACCATCAAATTTTTGATGGTGCCCTTTTATGGTTGCTAGGTTTCACATCCAAAAAGTCGCCATTTCACCATTTGAAGTGTACTCGCAGGCCGCCTCACATACACTCATCAGTCATAACATTAAAACCACCCGCCTAGTATTGTATAGGGCCACCTTGTGCCACTACATTAGCGCCCATCTGTAGAGGCATGGACTTTACAAGACCTCTGAAGTTGTGCTGTGGTCTCTGTCACCAAGACAATAAAAGCTGTAGGTCTTGTAATTTGCAAGATGTGGGCTCCATGGATCAGACTAGTTTGTCCAGCACATCCCACAGATGCTCAGCTGAACTGAGATCCAGGAAATATGAAGGTTGAGTCAGCACTATGAATTCTGTCATGTTCCTCAAACCTTTCCTGTACAATTTTTGCAGTTTGGCGGGAAACATTATCCTGCTAAAAGAGGCCACTGTCCTTAGGAAATATTGCTGCCATTAAGGCGTGAACTTGATCTGGAACAACGTATATATAGGTGGCACATGTCAAAGTAACATCCACATGAATGCAGAACCCAAGGTTTCTCAGCAGAATATCACACTGCATCCACCACCTCACCTTTTTCCCTGGTGCCATCTTTTCCCCAGGTAAACCAAGCACACACACCAGGCCGTCCACATGATAACAAAACGTGACTCGTCATATCAGACCACCTTTTTCCATTGCTACATGGTCTTACTTACAGGATTTAAAGGATCTACTGCAAACCTCTTGGTTCCAGATAGCACAGCACAACTTCAGAGGTCTTGTGGAGTCCATGTGTTGATGGGCCAAACATGTTTTGATGAGACCTACCAATATTAGGTAGGTTGTTTTAATGTTATGGCATAATTGGTGTGTATACACTTAAACACTTGGGCAGCTGCTGGCCTGGTGGATAGGGAGGTCACCATGTTCGAGTCCCAGGACAACCAGAAGCACCACTGGGGTACCCTTGAGCAGTCCCCGCACACTGTTCCATGGGCACCATTGTCAGCTGCCCACTGCTTCACTCAGGCGAATAAGTTAAATACAGAAGACTCAATTGATTTCCTCTGGGATCAGTAAAGTATATAAAATAAAATAGACATTTGCAAATGACTTGTTAGTAATTTAACTGTCTGTATAGATACATGGACTAATCAGGTACAGTGGAACCAAAGCCCCTTTCTCCACCGTTGAAAGTTGGCTGCAGATTTTCTGGGAATTGCAGTGCTACTTAAAGGCCTTCTTTCTGCCTCCTCTTACCCTAAACTGAAGCTGCTTTGTAACACTAGTCTTCAAAAACACCATTGTCACCACATTCAGTATGCCTGGGGTTCATGGCATGTTTGTAAGCTCAAGTCCGCTTGTAATGTCCTCATAATGTTCATGCTCAAGGACGAGGTTGAGGTTGGGCGGCTTCAACCGCTGTGGCCTATGGCCTCCGAAGACAATGGCACCTTTGTAACAGCACCCACCGTGTTTTGCCGACATTATTCCACAGGTAACCTGCCTTGGCTGTTAAATAAATGCCTTGTCTTTGTACTGCAATAGAGACGACGCCACAGCGTCTGATGCCAACATGCAGCCTAAGAAACTCAACGCTACAGGAAACACTAGCCAAGAACCTACAGAAAGGGGTTGTTCATGCTATAGTAGATTGTATTAAGGGCAGAGCTCATGTCTGTCGTAATATTAGCTCCTGACCTACAGCTTAAAGGGGTGAATGAAATGAAATCCTCAGGGATTAATTAATATTCTGGGTTCATTTGTGTTTGTCTCTGCATGGTGTAAGCATAACAGGGATTAGCATTAAAACTGCTGACTTGGACACTTAGCCTTGTTGGCCCATCACATGTTATTGTTTGATTATGTGTATATGCTTGGATGGATTCCAAAAATTTTCATATTTTATATTCTTTCCTTTTTTCCACATTACTAGAGGGTTTGCATGTGTTTTGCTCTTAGTATTATCTAGGATGACCAGATTTGGGATTGTGAAAAAAGAGGACACCTTAGTGCGGACTTTCTTAACCAGCTCGGCCATGGTCCCGGGGGGCGGGGGGGGGTTGGGGGGTTGGGTGCGAGAAATACCGTGGTTCAGCCGTGTTTCCGGGGGTGGGGGGGGCAGGGTTGATATGTTTTATGCGCATCTCGGGCCGACGGCCGTGAACCGGACGGCCGTTCTGGACTTTTGGACTTAGTTTATGAGAGATGCCCATTTTAGTTTATGAGAGATGCCCAGGACAATTCTAAAACCCCAGCCAGATGCAATTTTCCAGGTCTCAAAAAGAGGACATGTCTGGGGAAAAGAGGACGTCTGTTTGATTGATTCAAAATAACGGATGTTATTTGGTGTAGAAAGTATCTGTAATGTACGAGGGAACTTCAAACACAGAATTATGAGAAATCATGCAAAACACTGTTGGAATCTGCTAAATTGTAGCACTGTAGCTAGGTGTCTATATGTAATCAGGAATCGGTCAGTGTCTGCTCAGGACCAGGCAGTTTGCCTGTTTTCTGCATCTCTGTACATTTTTCTGTACACAAACAGCAAAATTGCTTGAGGAAAGTTTTCTTATCCCTTCCCTACACACAGCTAGCATACATAGCTAACTGAGTAGGACTCAGGTATTACAGCACCAGGGCTCTGAGAGACACAGGGCCGCTCACTTTGACCACCCAGTGAAACGGGTATAAACTGCCTGGATGAGTTATTGTGTGCCAGCTCTCTGTGGGCTGACTAGCGCTTTTGAAGTTAGCTACGGGAATGGGGTGAAGAAAAAACAAAAAAGCTGCGTGTGTACTGGTAGTGTAAATGTTTTTAGCCCTGTCAGGCCTGTTTGGAGGGCAAAGTAGGGCAATATGCATCTCTTATATTAAATGGCAACCATTTAAACAGTAAAATGACACAAATGTTTAAAAGCACCAAACAGGTAAAATCTTTCCCCAATTAAGGTCAATAGAATGAAAATACATCTTTGCAGATGTATTGAGAGATCATTTACATTGATGATGATTGGTTTCATTGGTCAGTGGTAGGCCCCTTGATTGGTAAATGCACTTATCCAACTTCTGATGGAAAACTTCAGTCGAATCAAAACCTTTTACTGCTTTAAATGCAATAAATGGTCCTATTTTCGCTGTAAATTTCTCTTTTTTGGAATTTGGTAAAATAACACGATGTCGTTGCATCACTGACCCCAAAGTCAACCCCATTCTACTCTCAGCCCTCAAACGTGCCCTGCCCAGTTTTAACAAATGTTGTTTCTTGAACATTTTGTGCAAACATTTACACACAAAATCCCCATGTAAAGCACAGAAAACGCTCAGTGCAGTGACCTGAGGTTGAGCAAACCTGACTTCACTTAACACACAGTTCTCAAACACTACTAAACTGTTTATATATATTATATTAAAGAGTAAGTGTGTGTAAAGTGACCATTTTGTCATATGTAAACACACCACAGCACAGTGTGAACAGCACAAAATTGTTCCTCCGCATGTAATCCATTCACCAAGTGAAGCAGCAGGCAGCCAGGAACACAGCGCCTGGGGAGCAGTGTGTGGGGACGGTACCTTGCTCAAGGGAACCTCAGAGGTGCCACTAGCAGTCTTGAGATGCAAACCCATGACTTTCTGATTGCAGGGCGAATGCCCTAACCACTAGGCCACCAGCTGCCATATACTGGCTTTAAGTTTGTTTCATTTGCCACAATGCCAGTGTGTTCTAATATGAGTCACATGGCCCTTCCTTCATCAGAACCATGGGTCAGGTTACTGGGTCAGGCCTTATAACATCACCATGATTTAAAGGATACTTCTGAATGGAAAGCCTTAAGTGCTCCACACATGTCAATACGAACAAAGGCAATTCTTCACTGTGGATCTGACCCCCTGACCTGTCAGCTTAATGCTCATCCAGATCAACGAGATTTAAATTTGTGTTCAGTGGAAGATTAAGATGAGTAGATTTAATGCATTACTGTACTAAAGAACAATAATCTGCCTCTTTAGTTCAGTCAGACATGCATCTGTGTGTTGGTGGGTGTATGTGCATGCATGACAAAGAAGAACAGATTGAGTGTGTTTGTGTGTGTGTGTGTGTGTGTGTGTTTACAGCAGTTCTCAATCATTACTGATCCTATGAGCCACATATATCAGCTCATTTTATCAGATGACATCAGAAAGACTAATTTCCCAAAACTCTATTTTATCAAACACTACTTGCTTTTGACTAGGGTTGCCAGGTGTTCAGTTTTGAAGAATGTCAATTTTTGAGCTCTGTGGTCTAGGAAATCTGTCTGTTTTATGCATTGGCCTACAGAGAACACAAATAGTAACAGGAAGAAACAGGGGTCTAGAACATTTATTACTACAGTATAAAAATTGAAGGAAATAAAAACAGTATTGTTTCTTTTTAAAAATGCACATATTTGGTGAACTAACATAATTGAATTGTTAAAAAAAAATATGCAAGAAAATGCAGGACCAATAAAGACCTACCAGATGATTCTATGACCCCAAATCAACCCACCCGAACCCTCAGCCCTGCTCTGTTTGATTCTGCCGTGGTGAAGAAACCCAATTTAGCTTTAGATTTCTTGATGGTGGTCCTGTAAAATGAGACAAATGGAACTTCAGGATGAAGAAATGTGTTTGGAATATACTGATGAGTGCATTGTTTCAAAGCCTTTGTTAGCAATTATAGCCCTGAGACTTATATAACATATATATATATATATATAGATATATATACACACACACACACACACACACACATACATTTACTTTCAGTTAAATTCAGTTTGCCTGTAGAAATGGAGATGACTGTGGTGCTTATTGTTCTCTTTGTATCTGCTGGTCATGCTCTTTTCAAGTGACTGTTGGCTTCTCTCTTACCTTCCTTATCATTACTCTAAGGAAAATCTTGCTCTCCTTTAATCCAGTGATGATTATTTGTGCTTCTATGAACTTCTTACATACATTCTTACTTCTAATTGCTGTGTTTTAGAGCACTTTATTGTATTCCATCTTAAAATACTATAACTTTATATTGCTGTATTTTATTACATTCTGTAACATTGTGTTGCTGTATATGTTTTGCCCTTTGTACATTTCAGTACATTTCAGTGAATTATTTAGTGGGTAATAAAATTGAAGGGTGTTTATTCGGTGATTGCTGTTTTTGTGTTTGTATTTTGTTTAAGTGAGCATTATTTTTTGCAGCACATTGTCTGGCTGGTGTTTGGTGTGTGCATGATTCTGGGGTGTGTTTGTGTGTGGACCTTGTTAGTATAAAGTTTTAAAAACAGAGAGCATGGTAACAAACTATGTGTTGTGGGAAGTGTATTACCAATTAATTTGTGTATGTATCTCTTTTTGAGGGATAGAAATGATAGTAATAGTATATTTGTGATACTTTGTGGTATTCCTTACAGGTGAGTTTTTGTGCATGTGTTAGCTCTGCAAACATGAACATACTGTTGATGCAAGCTGTTGAAGGCAACAGCAATCATGTAGGGGGTGATGACAATTCCCCAAGTGACATTCCTTTTCAGCAGAATCACCGCAAAACACATTTACACACATCTTCATTTCCTACTGTCATGTTTTCATCTCTAGACAGCGTATTCACTCCACACAGCATGTGTCAAACTCCAAAACGAGAGAGTTCTTGAGCAATCACGCTGTCGACAGCCGTGTCCACATGAGACAGGGGAAGTGATGAATACTGTCTTAATGGGAGCCAAAAAGAGCACGTCCCTGTAGCATTTTCTTCTCTTTTTTTGTGAGAAGATTGAACAAAAGGAATCATCTGTGTTTCTAGTAATCTAGATCAAACTGAAACACTAAAGATCATATTTGAATTGTATATACAAAATATATGTCTCTGTAGGACACTACAGAACAGCTTACATCCTCCATTCAGAGAACAGAGACGAGAAGGATGTGAGAGAGTGAAAGTGAGAGTGGGAGAGAAAGAGGCCTGTGGACTTTGTGGAACTGGCAACCCACATCTATCAGAGCGCGATCAGCCGCCGGGATAAATTATTCATAGCTGCTCTTGCTGAAATCTACAGAAAAGAAAAAATGTGCTGTGAATTATTGAAGACACATGCAGAATTAATTAGCAGCAACTTTAAAAAATAATGAGATTATCGTAAGTGCCAGACGATAATCCACCCAAACCAGCTCTGCGGCAATCAACAAATATTTCCAGTGAATTATTTCTTTTTTTTTTTTTACAGTAGGGGTGATCAGGGTGGCCGGATCCGAAGCGCACCCTTGGATCTGGGGAGCATTTATGCGGAGTGCCTCCGCCTTCAGCCCATGGAAATGTTATCTTTATAAAACCATGTGTTGCACCATGCTCTTGTGTTGCACCATGGTCCTGGAGGAACGTTGTTTCATTTTTACTATGTACTGTGTATATGGTAGAAATTACAATAAAAACTACTTGACATGACTTGACTTGAGAATCCTGTGCGTCCACCCCTTTTCCTAGGCTGCCGCCTCAGTTGCTGAGCTACCTGCCAGATGCAGAATAAGTGTGATTAACAAGTGAATGTCATTGATTCATCTCTCAGAGACTTCAAACAGACCACTAGACACAGATTGGGACTTTTTGAATTAATCAGTCCCATCTGAGTTTTCGTTCCTGGTGATTGAAGTCCTCTGGGTGTTTATGCCAGACCACTTCACAGAAACCTTTATGAAGGCAGTTCATGGGTCTGAGCAATCTGACTGACCAGGTTATTTGAGCTGTGAGTTCCACCACTAGATGTTTTTAAATTTTGGGGTTCTGGTTGCTCCAGAGACAAGGAAGGTCATACAATAGCTCCACAACAGCTGGTGGCCTGCTGGTTAGGGAGTTGCCCCTGTGATTGGAAGGTCGTGGGGTTAAATCCCAGAACTGCCAAAAGAACCACTGAGGTACCCTTGAGCAAGGTACAGTCCCCGCACACTGCTCCCTGAGCACACCTTCTCTTGGGTGAACGAATTAAATACAGAGGACGAATTTCACACTGTTCATATTGTGTGCTGTGGTGTGTTCACATGTAACAAATGGTTCACTTTCATGACTCAGCAAGTAAAGACTATTATTCTATGGTTTCTGCATGAGGAGTGAACGTAGAACCATAGGTCTTGCAAACTGAGGATTTTTTTCTGTTTTGCACTCAAAGCATGGTCTTACAGGGCCAGGATATTTTTTTGTGATGAGAATAACAAGTCTGTGGACATCTTGTTAAACTTTTGTTTGGGAGACTGGGTGAGACTTACTAGACCACTGAGCAAATCTGAGAGTGAACCAGCCATAGTCTTAGTCAAAGAAAATGCTGAGTTGGTCAAGGGTAAAGGGGTGCAGATATTCTGGTGAAGACAGCATTCTCATCACAGAGGACAGACAAAAGAGAGAGTCTTTCAGTGCTGAATCAAAATCAGAAAACTTTATTGATGCTAGAAGAAACTGCTTATGAAGTGACTGCAAAGACACACAGAGACAAGAACATTATATAAATTATAAAGTCAATAAATCCGATAAAAACATCAGAAAAAATCTATATGAAACACACTATGCTGTACACACAAATGCTGGGTATAAATACTATAGATAAGTAACTTAGAGTTGAATTACTAGTGAATTACTAGTAAGACAAATAGTGGTTAGGAGTATGTAATTCCACGTAATAGAGATCAGCAGTATATAAGTAATATCGACTTAAGTAGTGATATTTCACACGGCAAGACTACTGCACATAATAATTAGATATTGAACATCATGAAATTATTTAGCACAAGCCAAAATTGAAGGAACACTGGAGAAAGATGTGAAAGAGACTGGTTGAGCTTAGCCTGCGAAAGAAAGCCTTGGAATGAGGCAGTGTCTAGTGGTGAGGAATTGACTGAGGAGGTGGCGCACAAAAAGCAGGAGACACCAAGGAGACACATCAGAAAGCAACAGAAGGTTCAACTGGATGGCAGAGAAGAGGATGAACAGAAGCACGCAAGAGGAAATACAGAACAGTATGGCAGGCAAGTTGCAGGGGGCTCAGAAAGGACCCTCAGTTGACAGGTTAGACATCATTATGTAACACGTACACTGGTGTGGTGTCAACATTGGCCCAAGTACTGGCACTGCTTATCCCTGATGGAATCAAAGTGTAGCAAACAGCTTTTCTTCTGGAGGCAAACTGGACAAAGGGGATCCCTTTAAAAAAATTTTCATCATCATTTCACCATGATAGCATGATGACCAGTCAGGGACACAGGTAGCACATGGAGATAGTGGAGCCACTGGGGGTGGACATGTGAGCTGGACCAAGGACATCACAATCCAAAAACAGCAAAAGGACTTGTCAGACAAGCAGGGGCTTTGGTCTGGGTGTTAGGTGGGAAGGTCATTTCAGAAGTGTTAGCCTGAGGTGAGAACTCTCAGCTGACAGCTGGAGAAGTGTTCTTCATTGCAAGCGACAACATAGAGTTGGCACGAGCGCAACAGAGTTGCCATGTAGCAAAAATGGTGTGGTGACAACTCATGACTTTTGTAGCATACCTTTGTTCAACAATGCAGTACATGACAATTAAGGTTTAGCCAATCCTGAATGATGCAACGTCCTGCTGATGTCTTCCTTGTGCTGTATCAAGGGCTGTGCTCTAATTAGAAGCTGTTAAAACAATTGTCTATGTGTTGTCTTTGAGTAGCCTTATGAAGACTATGTTTGAAGAAAGACCTCAAGTGGGTAGGCTTTGTGCTGAGATGCTGG
>JBBIGA010130874.1:0-22578 GCA_037576975.1 Alestes dentex | reverse complement strand
ATAAATAATCAACATTAGACTTTCAACATCTCTTTTACTTAATAACTGTTTTTGCACTGTTCATGTGCAGTAATTCTCACAGCAATCAAAAATATGACCTAATATGAAAAAAATAGGGAAAAATGCTTCAGCAAGAACAACTGTTGGGGGTGTGGAATGGGGGTGGGGGGTGGTAGATGTAGCATCAGCTTCTCGCATGTTTCACTCATACAAATCGCTTGATGGATAAATGGGGGGGAGGGGGGAGCACTCTGCTAAATTGGTTATATTCCAAGGGAACCGCAAATATGTGTTGTGGCCTAAAAAATGCCCCCAAATATGCTCTCAAAACACATTCATTTCATTTTAAATTCAGCTTAATACATTACTCTTTAAAAATGTAAAGGTAAACCCGTATCCATACTGTACAGTGTACGCTGAACCGCTATCTCCCGCAGTGCTAGAATGTAAATAAATGTTACCCCTATATAGACTGTACTGTAATTCATGCATGTGTGTTTTCTTTGGTATGCGCTGTCATTTTCTGTGGTATAAGCAGGGTAAATCCAGTAATAAATTGATTTAATTTACAATAATAAAAAACTACAGGGCTTAAAGAAGAACAAAATGTAAAACACTACAACACACAGTGAAACACTTGAGAACACTCCAAGCGAAATGCGTCACAGGGCAGCAGCCAGTCAGCAGCAAGGAGAAATAAATAAGTTTCTCGGTTTGGCTACTTTCAAACCTCCTGCCTCTGATTCCAGCAGTATTTCACCATCCGAAGACGCGCTTTCTTTGTGTTGTCTGGACAGTACCAAAACAATTATGGTTATATTTTATATAGAGATGTAGCTGAATTTACCTTAATATTTATGTTACAAAATTAGCAAATTATATGTTTTTTTTTTAATGATTTAGCAAAAAAATGCATGAAGAATTATATATTGCCACGAAAAAAGCTGTGACATCCAGGCCGTATCCGCCATGCACCCTCATCCTTGGGCTGGTTGTTTATGTTTGGGCACAGCACTGAGCAGCAGAGGCTCATTCTGTTCAGGTGCGTCTGACTGCCTTGCTTAGTGCAGCGTCCAAACACAAACAACCCGCATGAGGACGAGGGGTGTGGCAGGCGAGGCCCAATCACAAAAGCAAAAAATATTTGGTGGATATCTGCCGTTTCCACAAATGTACGTGAGTTTCCGCAACTGCTGAGCTGCTTATAAGCGAGGATTTACTGTATATATATTATACATTAAAACTACATGTATTGTAGTTTTATATAACATTGATTGCTGTGGTCACACCGATCCTGAAGAAACCTTCACTGGACTCTTCAGACATCAACAACTACAGACCGGTATCCCTTCTTTCCTTCCTTTCCAAAGTCTTAGAACGTGCCATCTATAACCAAATCAACTCGTTTCTCTCTCAAAACAGGCTTCTGGACCCCCACCAGTCCGGGTTCAAGACAGCCCACTCCACTGAAACTGCTCTTCGTCGCTCTGGATAAGAGCGTCAGCTAAATGCCGTAAATGTAAATGTAAATGTCTTGTTGCCTAGGGAGAATATATCAGGTATCTAGTGAACAGTCTGTTCTTGAAGCTGAGGAGGTAAAAGTAGGATAAATGGACAAACATAAGGATCTGAGAAAATTGAACCAAAATGTGATGGCTAGAAAACTGGGTCAAAATGTTTCTAAAGTGGCAGGTCTTGTGGGGTATTCTTGGTATGCAGTAATTAGTACCTAAAAAGTGTACCTAAAAAGTGGTCCAAGAAATGACAACCAGTGAACCTGTGACAGGGTCATAGGCACCCAATGCTTACTGATGCATGTCATTGGGCAATGGTCTCCTGGGAAACCTTGGTTACCGACACTCATGTGGATAATACTTTGAAATGTACCACCTAGTACACCAAGTGTCACCAGTATGAACATCTGTGACATGTGCTGGACAAACTAGTCTGCTAAACGTAGGTGCCACCTCACAACTTATAGGTCTTAAAAGATCAGATGCTTAGATAAAATGTATGTTTTTTGGAACTTTAAAATGCTGCCAACATTTTTAAAATACCATCATGTAAATGTCAAAATAACTAAATATGTTTTCATTTCTGATCGTATAAATGCAGAAAAATCATGCTCTGTATGAGAGAAAGAGAGAGAGAGAGGGAGAGAGGGACAGTTACTAGGACATATAAACTGGTTGTAAATATTTGTTCAGTGTTCAATTTTTGACATTCTTTTCAGCAAATCTTATTATAGTACTAAAGTGTCTGTAAACTTAAGTTTTTCAAAAGCTTTATTATGTATGTTTGGGGATTTTTACAGTTAAAAAGAGACATTTTCTGAACAGATTTTTACATTTTTGCTATGTTTTGTGTCTGCTGCACCTCAGCAACCGTTAGTAACCACATAGCAACACAATTGAAACCACCTAGTGACAACCCCAGTTACCTTAGCAACCACACAGTCACACTTCACATTTTCTTGTGGAAATGCATCTAGTTATTATTATTAGTTTGATTGTGTCAGCAATCAATGCTACTGTTCTTCTTAAGTTTTATTTTTATTATTTTTCATAGCCAGAAAAGACACCGCTTCTCGTCCAAGTTCATGTGGAATTTTGAAACTGTTCCAATACCAAAATGTCTGTTAATACTTGTAGTTGTGTGATTGTATAAAAGTTTGCGATCAGTTGATCAGGGGCCGAATATTGATCATTTAAAAAAGGACTGAGAGACCTCTTTAAAATATGGAGAGAGAGAGAATGGTCAAGTTACCTTTAAAATATGTGTTGAAGAGAGTATTGAGCATTTAAAAAATTATTTTTGTGGTTGAGTCCCCCCTGTAATATATTGGAGGAGATAGCTAGGGTCTAATTACATTCTACGTCTATGTGTTTAGGAGAGAGAGAGTCTGTGATGTCACAGATGAAATGGACAAAACACAAAAAAACCCAAACATGAAGAAACAAATATAAAGCTAACCACACAGCATTCTCATGAACAGACTTAAAGACAGTAAAGCCTAGGTAAGTTACATTAAAAAAGATGTGTATCACTGTTTGCTGTGGTTTTATTAAAAGTAATTAGCCCGTGAATGCAGTGTTTAACCATCCTTACCCATTAATTGCTTGGTAATAGCTACCAAGCTCATGCTCCCCCTGTCACGTTCGTGTCGCCTCGACCACGCCCACAGTGGGCCACGTCACCAGAGTTTTGAGCCTGGGGAAGTCCTGTCGCATTCTCCTGTGTTCCTGCTTGTTTATTTATGTTTAGCCCGGTGCCTGGCAACCCACCTGTTCCTGATTAGCTCCTTAGCAGTTACGTAATCCGGGTTGCCAGGCACCAGTTATGTGGCTCACCTGTTTCGTGTTTGTGTTTGAGTTAAGCTTTGTTTATGTTGCATTAGTCTTGTCCTGCGATTGGTTTTTGGATAAAAGCAAAGACATTGGTTTTTTTAGCTATAAAACCAATGTCTCCAAACATTGGTTTTATAGCTACCATTCAGTTACACTTCAAATTTTCTCCCAGAAATGCATTTAGTTCTTTTTATTGCTGGAATTTGGTGCTGTCATGTCCCATAAGTGGCCGCTAGAGGCCGCCACATGTTAAAGTTGGTGTTGGGTGAACTTTTATTGTGAAGAGGTTGATGGGATTTCTATTATATGAGTCAAAGCTGGGTGTTGTTTGAAGTTGAGGGTTTTTGTGTTTTGATTGGGTTTTGTGTTTGTGGGTTTTTGTTCCTCTGGGACCAACCTGTGTTGTCGGTCCACCGTCTTACTAGGTTGATGGTTATCTGTCTCCTCCTGTTTAGTTTAAGGCTTGTTTCTGGCCCGTGTGCCAGTTTTGGTTTTGTATTTAGAAAATAAAAGAAAAGATATGGAAATTAATGTCTACCTTTGTGCCTGCCCTCATTTGGGGACAAAGGGGAATTGTGACAGGTGGACTGACCATTCAACAAAAGGCGCAGCAGATGAGGCATGTGTGGCGTGCACGCACAAGGAAGAGGAGTGGCTCCTGGCAGAACTCTCCATGCTTTCTCAGGAGCTAATCGCGAGGGACATGGCAGCCTGCCCCAAGCCAACCGGCTAGCCCCTCAGCCAGCGAGGAGGAAGCGGGCATGGAAGCCTGTCCAGAGCACCCTGGCGCGGGCACCAGCCACAAGTGCTCTTCCAGTTCTCCTGCTGGCGTCCTGCCGAGACCCTCGACCGGTGAGGAGGAAGCAAGCAGAGAGGCCCGCTTTGAGCACCCCGACGAAGGCGCCGGCCACAAGGGAAGTTCCTAGTGCTCTTCTGGACCTCCCACTGGCTCCGAGGATTCTCGAGCAGCGCGTTGAGGAGCAGCAAAGCTAGTTGGACAAACTGGTGAGGTGTGTCACTGATCTGGTCATGTCTCTTGGCCAGCAGCCCACAGCAGCCAAGTTCCCGAGCCACGAGGGAACACTGCACGTCTTGCCTCTCCTCGAGGCTACGCCGCCCGTCTCGCCACTCCCTGAGGCTACGAAGCCCGCCTCGCCACTCCCCGAGGCTACGCAGCCCGCCTCACCGCTCCTCGAAGCAGACACTGTCCAAAACTAAGCCGCTGAGCGAGAGAGCCCAGCCGCTGCAGAGAGAGAGAGCGCAGCTGTCACCGAGCGAGACAGCGCAGCAGCCGCTGAGCGAGAGTGCACAGCAACCGCAGAGCGAGAGAGTCTTTGTCTGGCTGCAGCCCCATCTCCAGTGAATGTGTGTCCTGTGCCAGCACCGAGGCTCCAGCATCCCATACCAGTGCCAGGAAGGCTCCAGTTGCCTGTGCCAGCACCAAGAAGGCTTCAGCTGCCTGAACCAGCGCCAAGACAGTCCCTGGTTGGTGCTCTAGAGGGGATTAGCCTAGCAGCTAAGGCCCCAGAGGGGGGTTAGCCCAAGCTGGGGGCCATAGAGCGGGTTGGCAGGAGCTCAAAAGCCCTGGAGGGGGTTAGCTTTAGCGCGGAAGCATCAGAGGGCGTAAGCAGAGGCTCAGAGGCATCAGAGGGGGTAACCAGCAGCTCAGAGTGAGACAGCAACTTAAAGGCCCTAGAGGAGGAGGCTGGTGCAGTAGAGGCCTCAGAGGGGGAGGCCCACATAGCAGAGGCCCCAAGCCCATTAGCTGGGCCACTCATTCACGTGCCAGCACAGAAGTTGCCTGTGTTAGCAGTAGAGCAGGGGCTACAGGAAGTTAACATAGCAGCAGAGGCTAGTGGGGTTAGTATAGGGCCATAGTTAGCGCGGATGGCGTAGCGAGGCCACTAGGGCTAAAAGTAGGGCCTCTAATACCCATAGAAGGGCCTGAAACCCCACCAGCAGGGCCTGAAACACCACCAGCCCCAGCAGCCTGGCCTGAAACCCCACCAGCAGGGCCACTCACCCCAGCAGCAAAGCCGTGGCTCACACCATGGAGGGGACCAGGACCCCCTAGCATGCTGGAAGCATGCCCTTGGAAGGGGTGTGCGGCTGGGGGTCTCCCCCAGAAATTTTTTCTGAGGGGCTCCCCAGAGGGGGCCTTGCCCACGAGGACAGAGAGGGGCTCCCAGTAGGGGTCTCTGCCCAGGAGCACTGCATACAAGGACATGGACTCTCAAAGGAGAACGTCCCATGGGACCTACCAGGGCCACCCTGGCCGTGCGGAGTGTGGGCCAGGATGTTGTCCAGAGACAGACAACCAGGTGGGGCTTTCCATTGCCACTGCCTACCCCTCCTCCACCCTTGGGGTGTTTGGGTTGGCCTGTGTGCGCCACAGTGATGCGCCATTGGGGGGGGGGGTACTATCATGTCCCGTCAGCGGCAACATGTTAAGGTTGGTGTTGGGTGAACTTTTATTGTGAAGAGGTGATGGGATTTCTGTTATATGAGTCACAGCTGGGTGTTTGAAGTTGAGCGGTTTTGTGTTTGTGGATTTTTTTATTTAAGTTCCTCTGGGACCGACCTGTATTGTCTTACTAGGTTGATGGTTATCTGTCTCCTTCTATTTAGTTAGAGGCTTGTTTCTGTCCCACGTGCCAGTTTTGGTTTAGTATTTTGAAAATAAAATAAAAGATACGAAAGTGAATGTCTGCCTCCATGCCTGCCCTCATTTGGGGACAAAAGGGGAATCGTGACAGCTGCCTATGTCAACACGTCTATAAATATTTGTAGTTGTGCATTTATATATAACTTTGTGATTTGTTGATCATGGGCTGAGTACTGATTGTATAAAATATTTATTTTTGTGGTTGACTTGCCTCTGTAATACGAGAGAGAGAGAGAGACGACACTTGAGTCACCTTCAAAATGAGAATCTGTGATGTCATGGGTAAGGAGACTGCGAAGTAAAAAAACAAATGTTAACTCTTCTGGGTGAAGAATGTGTCTGAAGGAGAGTTAAATGTGGTAGGGTGACAGGTTAACTTAACCAAAAAGGTTTGTGCTGAGCGAAGATAACGCTCGGCACAGCTACTTTACCTCCTGTCTCTGAGTACAGGGGTATTTCACCATCCCAAGATGCGTTTCTGTATATGGTTGCTTTGTGTTGTCTTAACAGTACTAAAATATTTATACAGTTATATTTCATTTGGAAATTTAGCTGAATTTACATTAATATTTATGTTACAAAAATAGTAAATTATATTTTTCTTAATTTAGCACTAAAATGCATGAAAAATTATATATTGCCACAAAAAAGCAAAAAAAAAGCAGAAGATATTTGCAGTTTCTGCAAATCTGCAAATCTGAACCATGACTTCGTGGGGATTCTAATGTGTATACAAAAAAATCGGATTAATTATAAAAACAATATATATTTTTTTGATATTGGCTAGGTTATGCAGAAAAAATGATATACTTGTCCTTTACACATTGTTTAAAGCTTTAAATATTAGAACAAGTAATGCAGAAACATGAAAAATACCCTCAAAGTTCTGAGGGTTAAAGTGTTTAGTCGGTTTTACTGGATGGCAACTTTTTCTCTGAGCTATTTTAATCTCTGGGGCAGCCACGTGCATACACAACAACTGTTGGGTCCAAAGTGGATTGGGTGTCAGATGCTTCGTTCTGGAGACAATGAGTCAGAAGTGTCCATGGTGGTGGTAACTGGAATCAGATGTCTGCCTCTAAAAGTTCTCTTAGAGAAAGGTAAAAAGTTAAAGTTGGTGGCATGAGAATGTGACTACTGCACTTCAGCAGCCATTAGTAACCACCTAGCAATAACCACAGGTATAATAGCAACTGTGCAATCACACTTTGCATTTTCTTGTGGAAATGCATCTAGTTATCACTATTTTTCAAAGGTGAATTTGGTGCCTCTTCTTCTGAATTTTAACTTCAAAATGTCTATTAATATATGGTGTCTTGCCTCGTATTCAGATAGGGTGTTAATCAGAGACCGAATATTGATGATTTAAAAATTAAATTATTATTGGTTGAGTCCCCATAATGTATGGGGAGAAAAAAAGGGCTGTTGAGTTGCCTTTAAAATGTTTGTGAGAGAGAGAGTCAGTTACCACACAGCTATGAAGGCCGAAAACAAGATGAAGAAACAAACGCAGAGCAAAACACACATCAGTGTCATGTTGGGGAATGTGACAATGGGCGGCCACTAGAGGCCATCCTTTTTCTGTTTTTGGGTTTGTTTTGGGTACTTTACTTATGAAGTGGTGGTGGGTTTTGTTTATTAGTTACAGCTGTGTTTAATTTAAGATTAGTGGTTGTGCTTGGTTATTGGTTTGTGGGGTTTTGTATTTAGTATTTAGTTTGTGAGTGACCGACCTGTGTTGTCGGTCAACCGTCTTTATAGTTTTGGTTTTCTCCTGTCTCCTTTCGTTCATAGTTAGAAGCTGAGATCCTGAGTCTGGCCCTCGTGCCAGTTGTGTTTCTCTGTTTGAAAATAAAAGTAAAAGTTTGCAATGAAAGTCTGCCAAAGCGCCTGCCTTCATTGAGGAGATAAGGGAAGACGTGACAATCAGACTCTAAGGCTCAGGTAATTTAATAAAAAAAAGATATGTGTCACCTTTTATTGTGGTTTCATTAAAAATGATCAGGCTGTGAATGTGGCTGCATGTTCAGCTGACCTAAGTTACCAAAGCGGAGATGGGTCTCAGCTTGGTAAGCTTCCTTGATGCTGGTGCAAATGGGGTCTAAGCAGTTTTCACCATTGGTTGCAAAGTTAATGTGCTCATAGAATCTGGGTAGAAGTGACTTCAGGTTTGCATGGTTGAAGTCGCCAGTGATGGTAAAGTTCACAGCACTTTTGGGTGAACTTCCACAGGCACACTGCTCTTGTGGCCCAGTCTGCCTAGCAGGTCTCTGGAACGATTGCATCCAGTGTAATTTTGCTTTGTTTTCCTAAGCAATCACACTATTGTTTTCAAGTTTTATTATTATTATTCTTATTGTTGTTTCTAGGTGTGTCAAATTAACGCATTTATTTCGATCAATTAATCACAGAAAAGAATAATAAAAAAATTTGCGCTGATTAATTGCACCACATGACTTTAACCCATTCCGGTGTTCTGCCAAAAAATGCTACCCTTTGAGATGCACTACTGTGCCCCTCTGCACATGTGCAGTTCCACAGTCTTGGGAATCAGTGCCTCGCCCATAAATCAGCTGCCAAACATAGAGTGTTAGTAGACAGGAGCGAGTTAAAAGTGTATTAGTTTGAGAGTGTAATTCAGACCTTTATCGCTCAAGTGGACATCCCGCTAATATTAATGCTGTTTGAAGTCTTTCTGTTTGTGGTGATGTATTAAAAATAATTTGTGCGTGAATACTTGTTTTGGTGCTGTTAGTTAGCCGAGCTGCTTGCCAGTTTGAGTCTCTATCTTAACTTTTCTTGGTAAAGAATGTGTGTGGAGCACAGTAAAATGTGGTAGGGTGACAGGTGAACTTAACCAGTGAGTTTTGTGCTGAATGGGGATTTTTTTCTGCACATGCACGTTAACCCCTGTGTCCCCTCACACCCTCTCTTTTCATCCGTGCGCTCTGGGTGAAAAATGTATTTATTTTTGAGCCTTTAATCAACTAACCCTCAGAAAATGATTGATGGGCCAGTGAGCGATGCCACTGCTAAAACACCGTTGTATACAAAATTATGCCCTTATATGGAGCCAATATCCAGATTAGTGCACATGTTTATAAGTTTTTGATTAGTTGTTTAGGAGCGGAGTATTGATATGTATATTTAGGGGATGTTACAGTAAATAAAGTTGCTTTTTTTGGAGAGGCTGGTTGGCTGTTGTGTCCAAATATTTGTTTAAATTATAGAAATAATATTTTTATCATATAGGCTAGCTTGTGCTGAAAAAACTATATAACATGTTATACATTATAGCATAAGAGTAAGGATGTAACTGCTGCACATTACATTTACATTTACGGCATTTATCAGATGCTTTTATCCAAAGCGACTTCCATTCCCTGACTACAGAGGACAGTCTCCCTGGAGCAACTTGGGGTTCAGAGTCTTGCTCAGGAACCCAGTGGTGGTATTCTGAAGGTAGGATTCAAATCTATGACCTCCAGAGGCAAGGATCCTACCCACTAGGCCACCACCACCCCACTTGCTACCATTAGTAACCACCTAGCAACAACCCCATTTACTATGGCAACTGTGCAATCACACTTTGCATTTTCTTGCAGAAATGAAATTAATTATTGTAATGGCGGTGGAAAATCAGCAAACTGACAAGAAGTCTTCGCTCAGAAACAGGCTTTTATTTTAAATCTTTTGCAAAAGGGAGAACAGAATTAAGTCTTTCACTTCAGGGCAGTCCTGGAGTGAAGATCCTTTCTGCTTCGCAAATGTCCTTCAAAACCAGAGATACTTATACTGTTTTCTAACGTCGAGCCTATGTGAGTCGTACGTCATGGGGACACTCAAGGCGCCAGTGACTAACTAGTCAATTCTAGCATATTCTCTGAGAGACCCTGATGTTATGGCTATGAAAACTGTGCCTCAACCGTTCCCATGGCTACGACCTCATGCTAGCTCAGGATGCAGATAACTGTTAGAGCATTTTACTTAAAGACAAAAGGTACATGCAGAAAAACAAGTTCCCAAATCAAGTCTCGTGCTCTAACAGCCTTCAAGATTGGCCTCGACCATTAATGATTAAATCTTCTCTACGCATGCAAATGTTAAAGTATACGTGTGTTTTATGTGACACAAGTTAAAGAACACTCAAAATAAAGAACAATCAACTACATAATCATACACTGAATATACTGATTTTCCCCCTTAGGAAAGAACAATCACACCCTCTCTTTTATCAAATACATAATTATATACTGAATATATTGATTTATCCCTTAGGATACATTAAGTACACTGATTACATGGATTATTTTTAAGTATATGTTTAATTTCCGTTACATTATCGTTCTGTTTATAGCTGAAATTTGGCGCTTCTCCTTCTCCTAGTTTTTGAAATATCGGAACTTTTCCAATGTCATAATGTCCATCAATATCCCTTGTAATATGCTTATACACAGCTTATAAATCAGACGGTAAATCAGATTGATCATTAAAAAAAAAGATTTTTCTAGTCAAGCCCCCACTGTGAGAAATAGGGAGACAGAGAGGACAGTCAATTTGTCTTCAAAATGTGTACACTCATAAATATACTTCAAGACACTACAGGTAAGGTCAGTTATAAAAAAAAGACATTTGTTGTGTTTTAATTCAAAGTAATCAGAGCAGGAATGCAGCTTCGTGCCCTTTCAGCAATCATTGGTAACCACTGGCTTGGTAAGAGCCACCACAACCTCCAGCTGGTGCAGCTGGTCTCAGAATCAGAAGGTCAAAGATCACTGGTTTGAATCTACAGTGTAAGCCCAGGCTGAGCTGAAGAGAAATCAGTACTTAAACACACAGTGTTAGGAGAGACGAGGGTCTCTCTCACATTGACCAGGGTGTGTAAGTTTAAGAGCATAGGTCTCATTTTTGGTTATTAATTAATCTGTTTGCTTTAGTTAGAGCAGTTTGAAATGAGTTTCTGTTACTCTGTGGCTCCTGCCTTTTGCACCATCTATTTTCAGCCACTTGATAAACATTTTTAATCAGTGTTGTTTTTATCTGCTGTTTGTTCAACTGGTTGGAGTACAAATACAACTCTTTGTCAGGTCTGGGGTCAGTAACTGTGTGCGGCCGCTAGAGGCCTCCAGGGATTCAGTTTTGTTTACTCCTGATCACACCAGATTTAAGTTAAGTAATTATTTGTGTCAGCTGCCAGTGTGCTCAGGAGTAACTCGATTTATGTTTTGATTTGGTGTTGGTGTTAGGGGGTTTAGTATATAAGTTGGTTTGAGTTGGACAGTGTTGGTCCACCGTTGCCCTGGCGTTTGTGTTCTTTCTTTCTCCTTGGTTTTGTAGAGAAGCTTAAAGAGTGTTTCAGGCCCTCAAGCCTGTTTTGGTTTTGGTTTTGATTTAATAAAACAAACCTGAAGCATAGACGTCTGCGCATGTGCCTGCTGTATTGACCAAGAGAGAGAGAGGGATCGTGACAGATGGACCGACCGTAAAAAAGAGCACACAGCAGACGTAACGTGGGGGAGCGAGGAGCTAACCCCAAAGGAAGAGGATTGCCTAATGGGGGAGTTGGCTATGCGGATTGCTCGGGAGTAGGCTGTTCGCTACAGCCCAGGGTTGCAGGCACCTCCACCAGTGAGGAGGAAGCGGGTGCGGAAACCCGCCTTGAGCACCCCAGCGAAGGCGCCTGACGCGGGTTCTCTTTTGGTCCTCCCACTGGCTCCGAGGACCTAAGAGCGAGAGGTTGGCGCAGCAGTAGGGCGAGAGGTCGGCGCAGCAGCAGAGCGAGAGGTCACCGCAGCAGCAGAGCGAGAGGTCACCGCAGCAGCAGGGCAAGAGGTCGCCGCAGCCACCACCTTGCTTCCTGTTCCAGCTCCAAGAAGGCTGCCGGCCCCATGCCAGTTCCAGCTCCCAGTTCCAGCCCAAGAAGGCTGCCGGCCCCACAGCAGTTCCAGCTCCCAGTTCCAGCTCCAAGAAGGCTGTCGGCCCCACGGCAGCTCCAGCCCCCAGTTTCAGCTCCAAGAAGGCTGCCGGCCCCACGGCAGCTCCAGCCTCCAGTTCCAATGCCAAGGAGGCTACCTGTCCTAGTCCAGGAGGGAGAGGTTAGAGCTAAAGCCTGAGAGGGGCTAGCTAGTGCAGCAGAGGCCCAAGAGCGGTTAGCTAGCATAGCAGAGGCCTGAGAGGGGCTAATTTATGTAGCAGAGGCCCAAGAGGGGCTAGCTAGTATATCAGAAGCCTGAGAAGGGCTAACCAGCATAGCAGAAGACAGAGAAGGGCTAACCAGAGTAGCAGAAGCCAGAGAGGGGCTAAGCAGTGTTGCAGAAGCGAGAGAGGGGCTAGCTAGCATAGCAGAAGCCCAAGAAGGGCTAACCAGAGTAGCAGAGGCCCGAGAGGGCCTAGCTAGCATAGCAGAGACCCTAGAGAGTAAGGCATTGACACAAAATTCGACTAGTCGACTGGTCGACTTCAGAGGCACGACTCGATGCCCCCTGAGAGAAGTCGACTACTCCACTGCGTGTGTGTGATGTCATCACGACTAGTCAACTCGACTTCAACTATCTTGATGGATAAGTCGACTAAAGTTATTAACACTAGAACCGCCAGGGGGGTCATTTTTACCCCCTGGCATTTTCAAATGCTTGTAGTTCTGTTAAAATAAAACACCTGCATCTTTAAGTTCATGACTTTTCCTAAAATGGCTTTATTAATCATCTAGTGGATTTTGGTGAGTGTGTGATGAAAAGAAAAATAAATACGACCATTTATACCTGGAACCGCAAAGGAGTCATTTTTACCCCCTCATTTAGATCACTGTATACAGCTGTCATTTTTCGCACCATGCCCCTTCCGGTTGCTTAGCAACGCTAGACGCTTGTGACATCATCCGACTTTGACAGCGCACCATCGATTAAAAGACTGCGAAATTTAAGACATTGACCCGTACAAAAGATATATGTGATCCTGGAGCTCTGCAAGCTGTTGCGCAGTGAGCACGTCTCAAGGCCAGCACAAACACATCTTGCAGGTCATCCCCAATGAGAAGAGGAGGAATTGCAGTGTAAAGTGCAAGTGCACAAAAAACAAAACCACAAAAATGTGCATGAAGTGCCAACATGCAGTTTGTGGACAGCGCACAGTCAAAGTGTACACCGTGTGTTAATGCCCTACTAGAGAGGGATAGCCAAGGCCATGAGGCCCTAGAGAGGGATAGCCAAGGCTCTGAGGCCCTAGAGAGGGATAGCCAAGGCCCTGAGGTCCTAGAGGGGGATAACCGAGGCTCAAAATCAAAGGGAGAGCTAACCAGGGGCTCAGAGGCTCAGGGAGGGCTTAGAAAGAAAGCCCCAGACCTAGCTCCTCTCTTTTTTACACATTGGAGGGGACCTGGACTCCCCAAAAGCTCTGGGATTTTGCCCCAAAGGGGGGGTGGAATCCCCTGTATTTTTTAGGGGAGGGGGGTTACTGGGGTCTGGCAGGGCTCCGGATTTAAGTTAAGTAATTACTTGTGTCAGCTGCCGGTGTGTTCAGGAATAAGTTGGTTTATGTTTTGATTGGGTGTTGGTGTTAGGGGGTTTAGTGTTTAAGTTAGTTTGAGGTGGACCTCAGTGTTGGTCCACCGTCGCCCTGGCATTTGTGTTCTTTCTTTCTCCTTGGTTTTGTAGAGAAGCTTAAAGAGTGTTTCAGGACCTCGAGCCTGTTTTGGTTTTGAAGCATGAACATCTGCGCATGTGCCTGCTGTATTGACCAAGAGAGAGAGAGGGATCGTGACACGCTTGAGTTTTCTTTCAAACAAACTTTCTTTTGTTAAAAAACAGGCATTAATAGCCCCCCTTTTCAGGCGTGCACAGGTCTATGAAATTTGTGTCACTGCTGTGGTTTATAAAGTAATCAGTAAAGTAAAGTAATCAGCTTCTAAATATTTATGTTCTTTATATGCTTTTATGCTCTACTGTTATCTGTCTCTCTCATCGTGGTCACAAGCACCCACCCTCCTCAGTGAGAGAGAACAGACGAGTCACCTTCAAATGTGTGTGGGAGAGAGAGCCTGTGACATCAAAAACACGGAGAAACACAAACATGGAGAGATAAACACAGAGCAAAACACACTCAAACAAACTTAAAGACACTAAAGCTCAGGTCAAATACAAAAAAGGCCTGTGTCACAGTCTTTTGTGTTTTAATTAAAAGTAATCAGCATGTGAAAGTGGCTATTCAATCATTCTTAACCATAAATAGCTTGGTAAGAGGGGGCAAGTTCACGGCCTCCTGATGGTATAGTAGTAAAACACCAGGCACTGAATCAGAAATTTCAAATTGGAATCCACAGTGTGAGCAATTTCTTTTAAAATATAAACATTTTTTTGCCCATAAAACAAATGGAACAAAGCACACAGTACATTCATAAAATGGACTTTCAGGCACCACGGCTCAGGTCAGTTACATAAAAAATGATGTGCGTCACTGTTTGTTATGGTTTCATTAAAAATAATCAGACCGCGACCACTGCTACACATTCAGGCTTTCTCACCCATAAGTGGCTTGGTAAGAGCTGGCAAATCCCCTCATTAGTGGTGGAATAGGTGGAGCACATGGTTTGAGGCTGTGTGGGCAGCAATTCTTTTTAAACACAAACATTTTTTTGACCATAAAACCAATATTTAAGTGTCTCCAAAAACTTGTTTAATATTGGGGAAATGCATCTTCTTATTGTTATTATTATTTTTATTCCACCTTCTCCTCCAAGACTATGCTGCACTTGTACACAGCTAATTGATCAGACGATCAGGGCACTGATTGTTTAAAACTTTTATTTTTGTAGTCAAGTCACTTTTGTAATGTATGGGAGAGAGACCTTATGAGTCTATATGTGTCATGTCCATGCTGCCTCGGCCACGCCCCTGGAATACTGACCTGTACAAGTCTTGTCGCGTCTGTGTGTCACGCGTGTTGGTTTGTTTTTATCTGAGCCCAGTGTCTAGCAGCCCACATGTTCCTGATTAGCTTCCCAGCTTGCTTGTTGATCCGGGTTGCTAGGCACCAGTTAAGTGGCTCACCTGTCTTGTTTAAGTCTTGTGTTTTGATTGGTTGTCCGTAGCGTGCCCCCTGTGTCTCCCTAGTTAAATGCCAGGCGATCCAGCAGGCTAGCATGCTGTCACCCTCATACTATCCTCATGTCTGGCTGAGTGTGTGTGTGTGTGAGAACTCTGGATGCACCTTCTCCAACTCAGACAGGGCTCCAGTTCTGTGATGGTTTTTTTGTCAAATTTTAAAATATGTATATATTTAAAGGTAAAAATAGTGGAAAAAACATGAGATGAGAAGAGCAACCATGAGTGTGAAGGAGGGAGGGTGTGCGTTTATGTGTGCTCACGTGTGTGGGTGTGTGAGAGGGAGGGGGAGAGAGAGATAAATTAATTAATTTCCTGATTTTTTGGGGGTGGCGGTTATTATTTTGGGGGGTGGCGGTTACAATTGAGCATTATACATTGTTAAAGCCTTTAAATAATGCACAAACAAGAAAATGCTGAAACGGGAAAAATTCGCCGTTTAACGTGTGTCGAAGAGTGTGTCTGTGATGTCACACCTACGGAAGCCGGAAAGGGAAAAAAGTGGAGAAACACAAACACCTGAGCAAAACACACAGCTGACACACAAACAGACTTAGAGTCAGGTTAGTTTTATACAAAAAAGACATGTCTCATTGCTTAATGTTGTTACATTAAAATGTTTTATCTGATTGTGTGGTTGCTTTGTTTGGTTTATATGGACAAAAAAAGTTAAAAACTGTTAAAAAAGAAAATATTGCACCATGGATTCGCAACGCAATTTTCTGATTCTGATGCTGGCACTTTAGTGCTTTAACACTTACCAAGCCATGTTTGGCTAAGGATGGCTGAAAGTACTGGTAACTGCATTCACAGGTTGATTCTTTTTAATTTAACCACAACAAACAGTGAAACATGTCTCTTTTTTGTAACTGAACTGAGCTTTAGTGTCTTGAAGTCCATTTAGGAGTCTGCTGTGTGTTTTGCTCTGTGGTATTTCCTCTGCTTTAGTGTTTTCCCCTTTTAGTCCTTTTCTGGCTTCCATTTCATCACAGATTCTCTCTCTAACACACACTTTAAATCCTGTCTCTCTCCTCATATATTACAGAGGTGACTCCACCACAAAAATCGATTTAAAAAAATCAATATTCTGATCATCTGATCGATTAGCTGCGTACAAGTGCACAGGAGGGGATATTAACAAAGGGATCCATTGCAATTTTTCAAACTCCCTCAGAGGAGAAATGTCCTCAAAATGCATCTATAACAACAGTGTGATTTCATCAGCAAGTCACTGGCATCTAAATCAAAAGACATGCAAATGTATCTAGTTATTGTTTGTCTTAAGTTTCATTTTTATTATTCATCACTTTATAGCTGCATTGGTGCCACTTTTCATCGGAGCTCCAGAGGAATTTTGGAACCGTTCAAATGACAAAACACCTGCTAACATCCGGGTGCAGTGCTCTTCTATTTAGATTTTTTATTGGTTGATCAGGGGCCGAGTATTGAACTTTGTGATGTTTGGAGAAAGAGAGACGTACACATCCATGAGTGAGTTTTGGCCTTTTTTCCCACACGTAAATGGCATTTTGGGTCAGTGAAAACAGGTGTTTGAAAACACTGGCCAAAATGGCGATTTTTGAAAACTCTGTTTCCGTGTTTACGAAAATGAAGAAAAATTAAGATTTTGAAAAACGGATCGTTTCGCGTCATACTGTGCACTACTCATATGATGTCACAGTATGCACCATGTTTACATTAGGTTTTCATCTACAATGCCCGACTTATACAAAGTACTGCTGCTCTCAACCTTTTTTTTTTTTTTTGCATGTTTATACTAGGGGTGTCGAATTATCGTGTCCCAGCATGACTAAGAAGGGGTTTATGTTGTGGGTTGTGATGTTGTGTGTGTTGTTGGGGTTTTCTCGGGTGTGTTTTCTTTTTTACTTATCCTTTTTTTTTGAGTATTTTTGGTCAGGCAGTGCCTGGACAGCTTTGGTGGCCACATGACACGACTGGGAGTAATCGGTTGGCCAGCTCGGGAGTGATGAGCTGTGAGGGCGGGACTTGGGGCCTTTAAAAAGCACGTGGCAGCCATGAGACAGTACGCTCGCTCAGTGGAAGAAACCATGCCGTCTCTTCATCCTACGGACTGAAGGACTGGGCACAAGCTGCGTACGGGGCTCGCAGTAAGGTAGATAGGATCCTGTGTTGAGCAGGGGTGAGCGCTCGCCCCTGAGTCCAGGGTGCTACCTCTCCATGCTACACAGCAGCAGGGGCGGCTAGCATTAGCCGCTAGCTCTTTGTTGCTGTCCGTGCTGTTTGGCTGTGTGTAGGGGTCGGAGGACGTGAGTGGCGCGGAGACCAGCGGACCGGCAGAAGGACGAACGGAGCGTCAGCAGAGAGGAACCAAGGCCTGGACTTTTCTGCGCTCTCAACCCACCAAAAAGGGAAGTGACTTTGGCTAGCTGGGTGTGTGTGTTAGCCTGTGAGGTTGGGTTGGGGGTGGAGAGTCTGAGGTGTGTCGCTTATTCCAGCAGGTTCGCGAACGGCACGGCGACAGAGAGAGACGCGGGAGCTGGAGGGCTGGTGAGAGAAGGCTCCAGGCCGCGATCGGGACGAGCGGCGCCGGATGCCGAGGAACCTGGCTGGGGGTAGCGTGAAGGAGCGGCTGGTTGGGGGATGAACGAGCAGTGGGCGAAACAAGTATCAAAGGACAGCACAGGAATGTGGGCACTGCCTGATTTGTTTTTCTTTTTTGTTTTGTTTTTGGTAGTGCTGGGCCTCGTGTTGGAGTGTGGAGGCCCAGAGACCAAGTTAATTTACTGTGATATTTGTTGGGGTGGTATGCGTGTATGTGTGTAGTGTGCCCCTATACATCCTCCCTAGCCCCTTTCCCTAGTGTGTGATGTGTGTGTGTGGGTATCAGGTGTGCTATACTTTCCCGCTGCTTTGCTGTGCTGTGTTGTGCCTTGTGAAAGTGTGTGGGGTAAATCTCACGAGTGAACCAGGGAGGGGGGTTAGCCTAGTGGGCCCAAGATATACTGCATGTACAACTGTCATGGGTAACAGAAATAAATCTGTATCAAAGAGATTTTTTCTGTGTTTGTGGTCATCCACTTGCCTTCGTATCCAGAGATCCTAAAGGGTGTAAATTAAACTTGGAAGCAGACCAAGAACAAAAAAAAGTCTGTAGCGACGGTTGGGGTCTTGACACCCTAGGCCATCACACCGTCGAACTTGACGTAGTCGGCAAGATCTCTCGGTACAGGCAATGGGTGAGGCACAGGAAACTCGTGTGGGCCCGGGGCGGTTTCCCTGGTTCGTAGGGGGGTCTTGGATGCCTAAGTTTGATGGGGAAGATAAGGAAGGGCTCAGAGAATGGCAATGTATGATTGAAGTGGGCATCCGAGCCCAAGGTTTATCTGAGGTTCAACAGTTGGATTTTGTGTTAAACGCTTTAGAAGGGGAAGCAAGGCGGGAAGTAGAGTTACAAGCTGAGGCTCAGAGAGACACGGCCGAGAAGATTTTAGATTTCTTGGCAGGGATATATGGGGAGGAAACTGGGCTGGCTCGGCTGAGGGCTGACTTTTTTAAGTGTCAGCAGCAGCACGGGGAGCGGATGGGGTTGTTCATCCTTCGTCTCCGTGAGTGTCATTATAGGTGGCGACAGAAGGAACCGGCCTGAGACGGGGACGATGATGATCTGGCCCTACGAAGTCAGCTGGTGGCTGGGCTTAGGAGTGAGCCTGGGAAGAAGGAGGTCCAGAGGCTGATCAGGCAGGCCAGTCGGCTGACGTTTAAGGAGGCCTGCCAGGAGCTGAAAGAACTAGAATGTGAGGACATTGAAGGGGGTGAGGGGGAAGACGCCAAGGCATGATGAACCTTCGTGCCCCCACCTGTCATCACTCCTGGGCCCGGGACTGGTAACTCCCTGGATCTAGAGGGAGTCCAGCAATCACTCAAGGAAGAACTGCGGAAGGAAATGCAGGAGCAGCTACGTGAGCTGCGGGAGGCCCTGTTGGCGGAGTTGCAAGCTGAACCTAGGCCTCCTCTGTTGCGTTCGTGGGGGAGATGGCCAGCACGATCAGGGGGTCCCCAATGGGACGATCAGGGGAGGCCGATCTGCTTGCAGTGCGGGGACGCTGGCCATATGGCCCAGGCTTGCCCTCAGCGAGGGAATGTTTCAGCTAACACCAGAGGGGTCCAGCTGGAGGTATGTACTGAGCCAGCTGCAGCAACCCTGAGGGAGGCGCTGGTGGGGGAAAGCCCTGTCCTCAAGGTGTTGGCCGCGGGGAAGCCGGTCCCGTGCGTTTTGGACACTGGCTCGCAGGTAACATTATTTAGCAAGAGCTTATTTATGCGATGTATTGGGGGCGCTCCGGTTCAGGATGCCGGTGAGATCCCCTGGCCAACCTTAAAGGCAGTAAATGGACTGTCCCTCCCGTACGTGGGCTATGCGGTGCTGGATTTCACGGTCGCCGGGGTGGAGATCCCCCAGAGGGGGGTGGTGATCGTGGAAGACCGGCACCTGCCGGCCCCGTATGGGTTGTTGGGTATGAACGTGATTAGGCACTGTTGGGTAGTGCTAAATGCTTGGGGGGCTCACAGGTGTCTTTGTTCCGTGTTGCTCTCCCTAGGACTGCTCGGCAGGTGTGGGACCGGGCTTTTGCGGTGTGTCGGCACCTCGAGGCCAGGGTGGGACCTGAAGTCAGTGCTCAAGCTGCCCGCCTGAAGACCGAATGACCCAAGGTGTTGCCGCTGTTCACCAAGGAGGTCGTGTGGGAGGAGGTGCCCCGGGGCCAGTTGAGGGACGGGGAACAAGTCCTGGTGGAGGACTATCGAGGGGGCCAGCAAGAGTGGTGCGTGGGCTGGGTGGTGGCCTGCGTGCGTGGAGGAAGAGTGCCCCTGCGAGTATGCAACCTCCACTCCTACCCGGTGGAACTTCCCCCTCATCGACCGCTGGCTCGGGTGGCCAGGCTGAGCCCTTGTAGCATACAGCCGCCCCGGGAAATGGTGCTGCATCCACAAGGGGGAGGTGTGGTGGAGGTGGAAGTGCGGCCGGTGATGAGGGCTCTCCCCAAGCAACTGAGGGCCCTGGTGGAACAGGAGGAGGGGCTGACGCAGCAGGAAGGGTGACAGTTGCAGGAGCTGTTGGGGCGGTGGTGTGGTGTATTTGCGCAGCATGAAGAGGATTATGGGCAGACCGATGCCGTGTATCACCACATCCTCACGGGGACGGCCGCCCCCATTAGAGAACGGTTCCGCCCGGTGCCCCCTAGTCTTTATCTGGAGCTGAGGGAAATCCTGCAGTCCATGCTGGAGGGGGGAGTGGTAAAGGAGAGTTCCGGTCCCTGGGCCGCCCCTGTGGTTCTGGTCAGAAAGAACTATGGGTCATGGAGG
This sequence comes from Alestes dentex, assembly GCA_037576975.1. NCBI lineage: Eukaryota > Metazoa > Chordata > Actinopteri > Characiformes > Alestidae > Alestes > Alestes dentex. The sequence goes on along the minus strand of JBBIGA010130874.1, from coordinate 2,125 downwards.
TTCTGCGTGGATTACCGAAAGCTCAACGCCGTGACCCACAAGGACGCATACCCACTCCCTCGAATTGAGGAATCCCTGACAGGGCTGAAGCGGGCTGCCTGGTATTCCACCCTGGACCTAGCAAGCGGGTACTGGCAGGTGGAGGTCCGCTAGGAGGATTCAACTTTGCAGGAAGTTTGAAGGATTGTAGGTTTGAAGGATTTACCTCATTTTTAAGCGTGGTGGTGCAAAGAAACCGTAAGTTATGCAATTTTTATGGTAGTAATTGATGTTTTAATGATTATAAGATGTATTTATTAGACGGAGTTTACAATTTAGACATGGTGTAGTTAGAACTCAAAGGATTCGGTTCAATGGAGATCTCAGATTCGTGACTCATGAGTTATTTAATGGATCCGGGTGATTCACCCGGGTGAGTCATGAATCACACAGTTCTAATACAGAGACCTTTAAAAAGTTTAGCTTCAAGCTGATTCGCATCTCATGAAAGCCTCATAACATGGCTACTGAAAATGGCAGAGATGAGCTGGAAGACCCTCCTGTGTCTTTTAAATCGAGCATGTGGGATTATTTTGGGTTCTCAGTGAATTACGAAGGCAGTGGAGAGCGAATCGCAGATCGGACAAAGACGGTGTGTCGGAGGTGCTCGGCACCAACGTGCTGCTCCCGCAGTTTATAAACAGACTCTAGATAATTAGTCAGTGCAAGTTTTCACTGTGAGTTTTCACTATGAGTTTGCTTGCTGTTTTCACTACATAGTAGATGAAAATGTGAAAATATTCTTGAGCCTTATTTTTGTAAAAAATAAACTAAACTTGCCAGTTGGCAAAAGAATGCCATACCTGCCTTCTCACTTACTTTCTATTAGGTGAGACTAATATTACTTACACATTTCTATTAATAACACAAGATGTTTCAGTTGCAAGAGTGTGCGTTTACTCGTTAATACACTGATGTTTATTTAAAATAAACGAAAACAAACCAATCCTCATGCTTTAGAATTTTTTGTTACCTAACCTCGCTGTATCGAACCGTACTGAACCGTGATGTCAGAACCGTAGTGTGAACCGAACCGTGACCTTTCTGTACCGTTACACCCCTAGATACCACTAGTCAAATGTTACTCCAATACAAGTAAAAGAAATCCAGTCAAATTTCACTCAAGTCAAAGTACTGAAGTACTTGCTTCCACAAATACTTAAGTATTAAAAGTACATATTTCACTACATTGTTGATTTATTGCCACCACACTTACAATACCTAATGCACTGAACTTGCTTGTAGAAGATGTAGCATATAGAATAAGGTAGAATGTTAAATGGCAAGTTTTGTATGCTGTAATATAGTTTGTTTTAAGCAAACATGGCACACACTTAAAACGATACGAATTGTATCTTTTCTGTAAACTTAAACATCGACTCTAAATATGGCCATGGATGCAGGCATGAAGGGTCGCCATCTCCGTCTCCGTCCATTCTCCCCAGAGATGTTCACAAGTCATTTTTACCAAGTCTCAAGTCTTTGTGCTTGACTGCGTGCTGTGATTTCCCCTCACCAACATGGAGGATTTGCCTTAAATGATCTTAAATCTAAATGTTAAATATGAAAAACATATCTTGCACTCTAAATGTGAAACTTCACAGTTAGATAGGGAAAACGGAGGAGATTCAGTCAAACGGAGGATATTCAGTCACACATTGCACTTTCTTTCTCTCTCTCTCCGCGGAGGACAGTAGTACCTAGGGCTGGACTGGTACCAAAAATCGGCCCGGGCATTTTGAGCCGCGGTCCAGGGGTGGGTGTGGTGCGTGATCCGGGTGCCATACTCGATGCCAGGTATACCCAATGGCCAGTCCAGCTCTGTTAGTACCCCCTGGATGGATCTGTCTGTCACCGTGTCCACCATACCGCGCCTCATGTACGGGCTGTGTGTAAACTAGAGAGACGAGACGTATGTTTATGCGACAGAGATAAATTGCCAAGATCCGGCGCACAATTTAAGCAACAGTTAGTACAAACATAACATCCCGAGTGTCCGAAATTAACTAAACGTCACCTTCCCTTGTTCACTAGTTAGCCTCCTATATAGCAAACACTATGTAGTGAACGAGTGAACAAGTGCACA
>JBBIGA010130839.1:0-17500 GCA_037576975.1 Alestes dentex | reverse complement strand
TAACGTGCTATTAAGTGATGAAACAGTAAAGTAGTGAATTTAAATCTGGAACTTGTCTCTGCATCAAAATGCAACCAGTTAATAAGATCCAGACATGCACTGTTACTTATTTGAAGTATTTTTAATTTATAGTTGTTCGCTCAACAACTTTTCAATGTTTAACAAGAATAAAAATCTGCAAGATATGAAATGTGTGTGTGTGTGTGTGTGTGTGTGTGTGTGTGTTGCAGGAGTATGCCTATTGCCCGTAAAGGTTCTGTTTCAGATCACCTGTACATGGCCTGGCTGGAAGCGCTGACAAAAAACCTCCCGCCGACTCTGCTGGTCCGTGGAAACCACAAGAGCGTTCTGACCTTCTACTCCTAAAACACGCAGCCCAGCAAAACAATACCACAACCCCCAACCCCTCCACACACACTTCCCCCTGGGCTGTGTCCCAATTCCATACCAAACACTAACACTATAAAACACGGTGTACCCTGTGTTAGTGCTTAATATACCACACCACACCTTTTTGAACTATCAGTGAGGTGGTGATGTTGCCGTGGCAACGTGTATCATATCATATCTGCCTTGTAGGCTATTTTGAATTTAAACAAATGATCCAAAACCACAAATGGCGTTCATTCATAAGCCAGGTGGGAATCTCAGAGGTGATGATATTCAGGATATTTGGGCCCTGCTGTGATACTATTGAAATCCTTTACATTTAATGATACAGCAGGCACTGTGATTCAATTCTGTGATAAAACTGCACGTTATTTCTTCCATTTATTACTAAAATCCATAATAAGATATGAAGCAAATAGCAGTGCATCTCGCCTGAATCCTCTCATTTAATAAAAGAGTTGTGGCGCCCTCTTGTGGACTTCAGGGGTAATGCTCTAGAGAAGATGTCTACACCAAAATGAGCGTGTGTTCAATGCAATTTCAACAAAAATATATATTACATAAATAAATGCTGATCCTTTGGAGATGATATCATGTGGAAAAATATTGTGATATATCAATATTTTGATTATTTCTCTCCGACCAGTGTATATAATATAACATGTTCTTTTCACTGCTGCCCTGAAATCCAGAGAGAGGCTGAGGTGGGAGGACCAGATCAGTTAAGAGAAACGAGTATAAATGTTATGAGTAATGATATTTATTGTCTTATTTTATAGAACAAGAATAGCATGTAAATTTCATAAACATTTCCAAAACATTTTCTGAAAGGGCATCTTCTGTTTGTATTGACACAGCCGGGACACTAGGATTACTGAGTCACAATCCATGAAAAAATTTGGGATTACTGAGTAAAACCTGGTGTGATATACTGGACAAATAAATGATACTGGAGCAGAGAGGGAGGAAGTGAATAAGTGATATTTTAATGCCTCATATTTTGCATTGTAGGGTTTTTTTGTAAAAAAAAAAAAAAAAATGAAAAGAAAAAAATGAAAGAATAATTGTCTGTAAAAACAAAGATCTATATATAAATTATATAAACAAACATATTTTAGGCGGTCGTTCTTAATGAAATGTGACTGATTTATCCGAGGGGAGTTTCGTATATTGTATGATGTTCTTTTGTTCTTTGTAAATTACACAATAAAAGAATTTTAATGGCTGTTTATTTCTGAAGGCCTTATTAGGAACCAACCTGTAACATAAAGATCATTTTCACCAGAGTCTCAGTACAACAGAGAACCTGCTGTTTTGTGCATTATTTACTTTTTACATTCGTCTGTTTACATATTATATGCTTAATAATCATCAATAAAACAAGTGTTTAATACATTCTTTAGAATAATAATGCTTGCTATAATACATGTTCCTGGCGAATGCCATGTGTTGCATTAAGTGAACAGTAAAATTTGCAGTGAATGACGGAGTGAAAAAACAAAATGGATCATTTGGTGATTGTGTCCTGTCAGGCTGGGATGTTTACAGAGCCGGTGTTTATACAGCAGGACGACCAGGCCCAGGTCTTGAGGGGTTCCTCACTCTGTTGGTAAGGCGGGAGCGTGGTGGTCCTCTATGTGCCCTTTGGTGAAGACCGTATGGATGTGGACTCAGCAGCCTCTTAACCAAATTTCACTGAAATTCTGGGGAGAGCCATTCAGGGAGGAGATATTTTAATTTTTGATGTACGACCAACCTGCCGTTAAAATACAATCATGTTGCTTTTGCTCACTTATAAAACAAACACACACTTAAACATAAAACACAAAAGTAGACAAGACCACACGTATATACAGTAAACCCCCGACAATCGCGGGGGTTACGTTCCGAGAGCACCCGCGTATAGTGAAAAACCGTGAATTTGTGATGCTTAAAAATGCCTATTTTTAAAGTGTAAACCCTAAACATGCCAACAATGCGCCCAAAACATTTTAATTTCATTTTAAACTCAGCTTAATACGTCATCCTGTCTCTGTACTCCACAGTTTACACTGAACTCCCGCAGTGCTAGAATGTAAATGCCGATGTTACTCCTGTATAGACTGGACTGTAATTCATGCACGGGCGTTTTCTTTGATATGCGCTGTCGCATAAGCAGAGTAAATACAGTAATACGTTCTTTAATTTACAGTAACAAAAATACAAGGCTTTAAGAAGAACAAAATGAAAAACACAAGACCGCTCCAGACGCTCCAGGGGGCAGATTCTGGACTGTGTCTGCCAGAGACGCGTCACATCAGCAGCCAGGAGAAACAAATAACAGTCTCGGATCGGATACTTTCAGTCCGAGAATATTACTAGTTCGCGGGGGTTTACTGTATATAAAATACAGACTACAAGACAAGGAGGACGCCACTAAGCGGAGTGCTGAATCTGGAGATATAAAGGGGGCAGCAGAGTGCGGTTCTGTCCAGACTGACAGAAGGAGAAAGAATAAGAGAAGATAAACAGAGTCTGCAGGACCTGGCCCTCAGACATGGGGGTCTGGAGTCCTTAGAAAAGCTCTGCACGCATCTGTGTATGTGTGGAGGTCTCATGGACTGAGGTTTGATGGGGAGATCCTCCAGCTGTGAGATCTGGAACAGGAAGATGAGTGTGGTGAAGTCTGTGCGTTGCACTTTTTTGAGGAATCTTCTCACCAGGACTGGACTCCAGAACCTTTGGAGAGCTCACTGTTCTCGCTTCTCTCCCCCAGCCGGTGAGATCAAAATCACACCTCACGTCTCCTGCTTATCACCTGTACTCTCAACTCTAGTGCTTCTAATTATTTTACAGAATATTTTTTCACGACATCATAATGCAAATCTCATTTTTTATTAGACAGGACCAAATAATAGCAAAATACATTTACAGACAAAACCAGCACATGAAAAGTCAAGGGGCTTACATAAAAAAAAAAAGAATAAATAGAAAGAAAACAGGAGCAAGCAACTTTCATGTTTATAAAGATTAAAGCGTTTGAAATAAGCGCATCGTTTTACTTGCCTTAAAATTGCGTGATTCATTAATTAAAATCATACTGCAAAAAAAGATGTTTACAGATAAAAGAAAAAACGCTACGAGTGGCGAAAATCTTATTTTGTAGTTTTAGTCGTCTCCGGTGCAGTGCATCATGGGTGGTGTAGTTTTTGTCCCAATGCCGCTTTGGGTCTGACTGCGCTTAAAACTTTATAGTTATAATTAGCTGGACGGTGCATATGAAATAATTTTCATAAAATTAATGTACACAATATGGTGGGCACTGAGCAGGTTTCATCTGCTCCTGTTTATTTACGGGTCGGATCAACCGTCTCCATTTCATTCCATCCTTTGCATCTTCCTCTCTCACACCAACTGCCTGCATGTCTTCCCTCACCACATCCATAAACCTCCTACCAGGTCTTCCTCTTCTCCTCTTCACTGCAGCTCCATTCTCAGCATCCTTCTCCCAACACACTCAGAGTCTCTCCTCAGTATCTTTCTCCCAACATATTTAGAGTCTCTTCAGCACATGTACAAACCAACGCAGTCTTGCCTCTTGGACTCAAAAAGGTCCAACTCGAGCTGTCCCTCCAATAAACTGTTCCTTGATCCTGTCCACTCTCGTCCCTCTCAGTGTACATCTGAACATTTTCAACTCCACTTCCGGCTGTTTAATATTCAAGACTCGGATTGGCCCTTTGTTTCTAGGTCCAATCACAGAAGGGAGTGAGGGCGTGACTTGTTTGGCGCGAAGCTTAAAACCATGTGTTAAGCGGGAAACCTGCACTAAAGCAGCGCGCAGAGCCTCTCAGGAGTCTGTCGGTCCGCTTTGTGTGATTTTTAATGCTCTAAAGACAGATTAAGTCTTGTTTTTAATATTTAGACGTGTCCCCGCTGCTCTCCTGCAGGTGCCATGCCGTGCTCGGACGGGACCGAAGCCGCCGCTGTGTCTCCGGCGAAGCGGAGCCGGGTCGAGGGAACCGTGCTGCGGTTCGCTAAACTCTCCGAGAACGCCACGACCCCCACCAGGGGCTCCAACAGGGCGGCGGGCTTCGACCTGTACAGGTACACAAAACCAACTCCTGTTCTCCTGTTTAGATTTACTAACATCCTCTCTTCTTGCGCTCTGTTCGACCCGAAGTTTAAGCCTCCATATAATAATTGAATAAGGAATTGCTACCCAGTTTTATGTATCAGGTACTTTGTTTCTTTGTTGGCGACCTACATAGAGATAACAGACATGCAATCAATTCCTAAATCCCTCACGGCGGGAAATATCGAAGCTCTGGTGCAAAATTCCCTCCCACATGTCATGTGACCTACACAATATGGCCAAAAGTACTGGGACACCTGGTTTTCAGCATTTGGGGTAGACCCCTTTCTTCCAGTGAAGGACAGTCTTAAAGCTTCAACAGACCAAGACGTTTTGGACAACGCCATGCTCCCAACTTTGTTACAATGTTTGGGGGAATAACCTTTTCTATTCCAGCACGACTGCCAGAGTGCTCAAAGCAAGCGCTGGATGAGTTCGTTGTGGAGGAACTCAACTGGCCCCACCGAGGCTTGACCTCAACCCCATCCAACACCTTTGGGATGAACTGGAACGAGCAAGGCCTCCAAAGAAATGTGTGACAAAGAAATGTGTGACATGGTTTTAGAAACAGATAAAATTGCCTGTTGTCAAACTGAACCCAAAGAAATGTGGACAGACACTGAAAACATGTTCATTTTGTGTTTATGCAGTTTGCGCATGTTAGACTTTCTTTTAATATGCAGTAAAAAGTCTGCGATGTTAACTGTTGAAAGGGGCTAATTTAAAAGGAGAGGATTAAAGGGGACAAACTGTAAACACCAAACAGACTTCTGTAAGTCTGTGTACACAATGTGTATATCAGTGTTTGTTGGGGTCAGTTTGACTCCAGGCTGTTTTATCTATACATAAAACTTATAAGGAAAAAAATCCACATTTTACTACATTTTTTTACCAAAACCCCATTTAGTTCAACAAAAACAAGGTACCGACACACAAACGTGAGTAGAAATTAAGTTTGACCAAATTTCTGAAAATTTAAATTGCTGGGCAAATTGACCCCAAGTTTATAGGATGTTGGTAATCTTGAACAGAATCTGAGGGTTAAAGCTCACAGGTGAAGACTTCAGTAGCTCTGACGTGCGTGTGTTTGTTTTCAGTGCGTATGATTACTCCATCGGGCCCATGGATAAAGCCATAGTGAAGACTGATATCCAGATCGCTGTGCCGCCGGGCTGCTACGGCCGAGTGGGTGAGCAGCGGCGTTCTCTCCTCAGTGTACCAGCTGTGCTTTCAGTAAACATTAAATACTTTATTCATTTTGTCTCTTACAGCTCCTCGATCCGGCCTGGCTGCAAAACACTTCATAGATGTTGGCGGTAAGTTAGTAATTCTCTGTAGAGCTTGTTGGAATTTTCTGTTCCACTTTAAATGCTGTGCATCTTAGCTTTTGCATGTTTGAACCTCTTATAACCTTGTTGGAGTTTTTACTTCTAACACACCAGAATGCAACAGCAGCACAATTTAAGGTGGAAAAAAAAATCCTATAAGCTGTATAGGAACTGAGATTTGTCTGTCTTCTCTTTTTGGATCATTTATGTGTGAAATAAATGGGTTAAGTTCTACTCTTCTGTGGTTCTGTTCAGCCGGCGTCGTGGATGAGGACTACAGAGGAAACGTGGGTGTGGTGCTGTTTAACTTCAGCAAGGAGACGTTTGAAGGTAACCTGCTGTTTGACCTCCAGGACTGGTTGAGAAATGGGTTAGACTTGGAGTAACTGACTTCTCCTTTCCCTCCTGTCCCGCCCCCCCCAGTGAAAAAAGGAGACCGTGTGGCTCAGTTGGTCTGTGAGCGGATCGTTTACCCGGACCTGGAGGAGCTGCAGGTAAATACTAATAATAGGAGGCAGAACTGCTGTTTCGGAGATGGGCATGTACTCTGGCTTAACGGTTGCTGTGGTAACAGCCTCCAATGACCCATTTGGTTTCAAAATCGTAATTTATTCATTGGACAAATCAGAGACCCTTACAGTTTTACACCAGTCATGGCACATGTCTTCAGATTACATGATGACCTCAATTCACCAGAACACCCAGTAACTCACCTGGAGCTGTGATTGGTCACCCTGTCAAACACTGATTGGTTAGAGACTAATTTGCCTTTTGCAGCCTTCTGTGATCAGTATTGCCGAAACTGATCTCACCATAATGATCAACAGATGTACAGCCCTGCATAAAACCATTTAAAACCCTGGGATTTGTTTCTTTTGCACCTGTACAGTCAAGGTGGGTGAGACCATGACTCTTAAATTTATATGTACATGTCTGGTCAGATTATTTCAACCACAACTTTTACTGAATAACCTTTAACTCTGTCACTGTTTGGTCAGACATCTGCTTCAATCTTGAGACATATTAAAATAATCAGTATCTCTAAGTGCGTCTGCTGATACTGGTAGGTTAATCATTGACTCTGGAAGTGTCAGATGTTCCTAAAGCACTGGTATTGGCGGGGCTGGTGATGGCAACGCTTTTTTTTTTTTCTTTTTTTTTTTTAATTTTTAAAATTTTTTTAACTTTGTCTAAATGAGCTGCTGGTTTGTTTTTCAGACTCTGGATGAGACAGAAAGAGGCTCTGGAGGGTTCGGTTCCACTGGAAGGAACTAAAGCTGCTTTTTTTTTTTTAAGTTTATTTGAATAAAGATTGGTTTTATAGTAATGTTTCATTTGTGTTTCTAAACAATAACTTGTGAAGCAATACAATGTTCAGCCAGCAGATATTGCTCTTGACCTGTTAAGCACTGAATCCTGAACTGTGAAACACACCAGTAAGTGTAGTTCCTTTTTTTTCATGCTTCCTTAGTTCAGGGTGGTAATGTTCCTGTGATTGTGAAGTTGATTTTACTAGTCCTCTGAGTGTAATAAACAAGCAGTGGCTTGAGCTATCTCTGTACTTTATAATAAACATTGTTTTCAGGCCCAATTGCTTCACTTTCTAGTGCTGGGAAAGTTCAGTGTTTTTGGTCAGTCTGGTTTAAGCAAGTCTGCACAAACACATGAAAGAAAACGGCAAAAATTAATAATCTTAGTTCTTCCAAGTTTCCAAAGATAGTTTTGTCACCACATTCATCAAAGCTGCTGTCGTTTCCATTCATGCTAGCTTTGCTTTGGGGTCCAATGGTTTAATTTGTTTAAACTTAATTACTGTTTAGGGTGTAAATGTATTAAGGACCATGTGTCATGTTTAGAGATCAATGGATGGGGAGGGTTGATGGCAGAAGATGCCAGGCGGAATGCTCCAGTTCTGTTGTAGAGTGTTCAAGTATGATGGCCTGCTTTCAGATGGTTGTCTTGAATGATGCACTTCTGTTTAAAATAGCTCCTTTTGCTTTTAAAGAAGACATTTTAGATCAGTCTTGGCCTCTGCTCTTAGCTTTAACTAGCCTTATTCAAGCTTGACCAGGAGCTCAGCACAAAGCAAAACAGAACTGGAAGGGACTTTGGTAAGTAGATGGTGCAATATGGTTTATTAATATTAGTGTTTTTTCATTTTTTGGATACCAGGAAGGGCATAAAACTGGTGTTCCTCAAACGATAACAGGCAAAACTGGACAAAGTTATAGCACCCATGGTGAATCACCACTGAAAATTATTTGTTTAGGAAGTGGGTCTACTACAAGCAACTCTATAAAGGAACCACAGGAACGCTACTGCGACCTCTAGTGGTCCTTTGTCATGAAATGTTAAACAGCAATCAAAACATTTAAAAAAGAAAATGCCAGGGATGCATATGAACAACTGCACTGCAGCTATTTTGTTGTTGAATGCAACTTATGAAACATCTGATAAGTGGAATCAGGTGCCTTAAATATTAGAACGCTGATATGTGCTGTTCAGGAGCTCTACAACAGAACTGAACCCACTGATGATCTCGTTCAGAAATAAGGGACTCGTTTCCATGACCCCTTAAAACCAAAAAATATGTTTTATTGTGAATTTACAGCTAAACCCCTCACAGATGTGAACACCACAATCCAGTAATAAAATGGTTTTTTTTTTTTTTAGGTATTGTCGCCATGGCGACGGCACTGACTGTACTTGCGAGTGTGTGTTTTGTGGCCGTGGGGGGCCTCAGTGCAGTAGTCTGGAGTCACAGACGTTGCTGGTTTTTCCCTCGGAATGGTGAATGTACACAGTTAACACAAGAAGTAGTTGGTCATTATGTTGAGCACCATTTTGCGACCCTCCAGTCCAGGGTGTGTAACTAGTTTAGAAAAGATTCCCCAAGTTAAAAGTGGCATGGTTACAGTATACACACACAATGCACGTAGCAGAAGGCGTAAGTGATGGACAGGACAGAACGGCTGCTGAGCTAAACGCTGGTTCGCTTGCAAAAGGACGCAGCAGACGGGGCGTCTGCGGAACAGTAATGAGCTCCTGCGCTGGTAAAGGATATTACAGTGCATTCGTAAAAATCTAATGTTGACAACGTTACTAGCACCAGTAAATATGATTAAAACAACGGTAAGAAAGGTGGAGAGAGCGAAATTAACGAAGCGAAGTCCGTTAAGGCTTAATGGTGCCCTCCTGCAGTCTGCACATCCGAACGAGTGCAGAGCCAATCAGAATAAACCCTATTCAATCAATAGCTTTCTGTTTGTCGCAAACACATACACAGTGGTCATTTCTCAATGAGAATGTTCCGTTTATCTTCAGTTCCTTTCTTTCCTCACTTTATGAGCACAGTGGAATATTTACTATTATTTTTACCGGTTACTCTAATAGATTTGTATATGTGGAGAGATCTTTGGTCATGGCGTATGGAGTCCTCTCTGTGTCTTTGGTTTGAAGCGCCCTAGTGCAGGACTATCTGCAGTTTGACGCGTAGTGTGTCTCCCAGCTGTCCACTGAGGTAGTCTTTATCGTGTCTGTCCTCTAGAGCGGCCAGTTCTTTCTTGCGGTACAGAGGCACACTGCTGATTTGTAAATAATGGGCCCCGGGGAGCAGGTGTTTGCTCTTGTTTAAGTGCAGGTAGCTGACCCCGTCCCTCTCTGCCAGTTTGAACAGGCCCTCCTCATTGCCGAAGTCGATGATGTAGCGGACATGGTTAGTGAGTGTGGACAGGGCTGGGATGAACTCGATGATGTGGTCTTTGCTCTTCAGGCTGCTGATGTTCAGGCTGAAGTTGATGGTGTTGTCAGTATCCACACTGGCCAAGCTGACGGTCTCTTGATCAACCTGCTGAAACACAGACGGCGTAAAGTGTGGTTTAAAAAGATAATCAACTGATTCACATTGAAACTCTTACCCCACATACCGTAAGTCAGGCTTCATTTTCTGAGCGCTGGTGCTATGAGGATAATGTAGCTAACAAGTAATGGAAGCCTATACAACACCAATTAGCACCGTGCTAACTGTGCTATCGTCTGATGTAACAGGTGTGTCTGCATTTTAATCAAAATTAATTAAGAGCATTTTACTGTCAAAACACTAACTTCGCTTACAGCAGTAACAGAAAAACAACCTGACTCTCCCACCTGAAGAGGTAACATGAGTTGACATGTCATACCCAATGTGAACTAGTGTAACAGAGGGCGTGACAAAGGTTGAGATGGCCGTGTAAGATGTTACCTGGCTGTCCGGCAGTTCCCCTGTAGTGTTGGTGCTCCGCTTCTTCCTGCCCTTCTTGGGGTAGCCGTTGATTTTGCACTCATAACAGGCCTCAGGGGACAGAGAGTTTTCCTCTCCCTCTGATCCAGGACTAGCGACCGGGCTACTACTACCAAAACCCACTCCAGATACACAGTGCCTGCAACACACACACACAAACACAAACTTTGATCACATCATGAATCCTAAATATTAATTTTAGCATTTAGGTGGTCGTCAGTAACTGACTGTGTAAACAATTTGTTTGTAGGTTGAACAGCTGCCAGGTTGTGATTCTATGTTAAGGGATTCTATGGTAAAGGAGAATGCTCTGGCTGGTAATTTGTCACAGTTCATTACATTAGGTAATACCAACATTCAACATCCCCACTTTTGCTGAAAGGCGATTCCATTCCCGCCACAGTCGGCACGCAGATGTATTCTCAAAGGCACGCCAGCGATGGTGCGCATCAGTGACAAGGGAATGAGGCACAGTCTGCTAAGTCCCTTTGCACACTCTTTTTGAGACCTGGAAATCACGTCCGGCCGGGGTTTTAGAATTGTTGGGGATTTTGAGGTGCCTAAACATTCGTCACGTCATGGGCATCTCTCATTAACTAGTTACTGTCCTGGCATCTCTCATTAACTAGTCACTGTCCTACACGCCTATTCACTTCCACTCGCGCTGTGGACCCGAGAGATAAGTGAGCCTCTTTTTGTAAATCGTTTGTGAATTTACAGCAGCGTTTAGGCGTTTTGTACTGCTGATATCGAGCGCCCCCCCATTCCCTCGCTTACTTATCTCTCGGGTCCACAGCGCGAGTGGAAGTGAACAGGCGTGTAGGACAGTAACTAGTTAACGAGAGATGCCCATGACGTGACGAATGTTTAGGCAGCTCAAAATCCCTGACAATTCTAAAATCCCGGCCGGGTTTTAGAGGTCTCCAGGTCTCAAAAAGAGGACGTGTCCGGGGAAAAGAGGACGTCTGGTCACCCTAGCCAATACTCAACAGGTAGAATGAAGTGATAGACAGTGCATCACGCTAAATTGAATATCTGTCACAACACCCCACCCCACCCACTTTTGGAAAGCTTGATACACCCCTGAGGGAAGCAATTTCACTTCAAGAAATATATGTATAGATACTGACCCACCTTTTTTACATCATTCACCAGCTTCCTTTAGCATTACACACCTGGCCTGTTCATCTCCTTTTTCATACTGTAGCATCATATACCCATTAAAACTCTAACGCAGGTGGTCAAATATAAATGTTTAGGTTAGCACTGCATGCCTGTGGGAGGAGCAACATGCTTTAAGAACATTAGCCTTTTTGTTTCTGTCTGAATCAGTAACTTACAGTTCTCCCTTACAAGAAGATACTGTATTATTTATGTTATAAGAATAGTCTAATTCAAATAGAATTAACAGTGATACAGCTTTGAAAAAGACATGTGTGTCCATATGTGTGTGTGTGTTGATGGGGGTGTGTTTCTAAACTGGCCTGACATTCTAGGGGTATAATGCATTGACTTCAATTTGATTATGAGCCTTTAAGAAAAATAATCATATACAATTTATACTGTGTAATTTATCACCCAACCTTAATCATAACTTGCATGTACTTGTATCAACTGAATTATTATTTTTATTATTTTTACCCCTATGCCATCCTACATCATGTTTATGACCCAGTAGACCCCTGCTCTTACCCCTGTCCTGCCCTGAAGTATCCGGGTGGGCAGCCACAGAGGTATCCCCCATCTGTGTTGGAGCAACCATAGGTGCAAGGGGTTTGCATGGATGAACACTCATTTACGTCCTGACAGCCGCCGGTTGCCTGCTCGAACGTGAAACCAGTTGGACACAGACAGCGGAAACTACCCAGAGTGTTATGGCAGGATGCGCCGCCGCAAATCTGACTGTTCTGACACTCATTCTCATCTGTAAATAGACCAACACACAAAAGGTCATCAGAGCTGAGTCTGGTTTCCACTGATGGAAAATGCATGTAGAGTCCACACACTGTAAAAATCCTACACAACTTTTTACAAAAATTGTTTTTCTGTGCCAGCAATACTCTGGCATGAATGGGAATTACACTGGTTTTTCAACATTCCTGCATCAAAAAAGTGTTTAAGATATAAACAGATGTTCAGAATGGGTTTAGTCATTCTAGAGAACCGTTTGTAGTGGTGGTGAATAACCTACTGAGAGGGGTAAAAGTTCCCTCTCAGTAGGTTATTCCATCAAATGCTAGTGGTTGCGCCGCCAAACGCCTGAGACGTTGTTCTACCAGAAGCTTTTAGTCATAAAGCTAAAACCATTTGTTGTGTAGTGGTACATGCAGGGCGTTGTGAAGCAAAATGGTCTTCAAATAAAACCGATTTCATTCAGATTGTCCACTATTTTACCATCATCAACATCCATATAAACACTCAGAGACACAGAAAGGGTTCGATAGTGGATAAAACAGCTGTATCTGTGTTGGAGACGTTTGATTCCATTCACCACCACTGTAAAGAAATCAGATTTTCTACAATGAACCGTTTCACACCAAACACACTCTGAATGACTTAGTTTACATCTCAATCACTGTGCCTTTCATTCACAGGCAGTTCTTCTAGGACTTGTCTCTCTGGCAAAGAAGAAGACAGACAGTCTCACCTACACACTGGTTCCACTGGTAGTGCTGCAGGTAGCCTTGAGGGCAGTTACACCTGTATCCCCCTATCAGGTTCTGACAGCCGTGCTGACACCGATGACTACCCTCACACTCATCCATGTCTGCAGAGGGTTCACACACACACACACACACACACACACACACACACACACACACACACACACACACACACACACACAACACCATATAAACAAATCACATGCACACACACCAGTAAGAACACTAGTGAAGGGCACAGATGACAAGTCTTAATCTTAAAAGCATGTGATGTATGTGTGTACGTTCACTGACCTTCGCAGTGCTGACCGTTCTGGTCAAGTGTGAACCCTCTCTGGCACTCACAGTTAAAGCTGCCTGGACTGTTCTGACATACTCCGTTTGGACCACACAGCCCAGGTTCTGTGGTACACTCATTGTTGTCTACATACACAGACACAATACACAAAAGCTATAAGCACAGTGATATGGATGCAAGAAATGCTAAAATCTGTAAGTTTAGATTTCACTGTTAAGCAGCATTTAAAATGAACCTTAAACTTTCTGTGGACACAAAGCAACAACTAAATAAAAAACCTCACGTCAAGATTCTGATGCTTTCTGTCACATACAGTTATAAACATGTAGTTAAATGCGACCCTGAATCGCTTCTGAGTGTGCAGTCACTAGAATAGAAAAAACAACAGAATAGTAGAATATTATAGAATAGAATACCCAGATTCAAACTCCCATCCCTGGAGATGTGAGGCAACAGTGCTACCCGCTGTGCCACCATGGGGCTGAATAATAGAATGAATTGGAAGCAGCTGAGAGCATCAGATGGAGACCCTGTATCTGTGCATCACGTTGCTTTGGTTTGATGTGCCAGCTCAACAAAAATAGAGCCATTTATCTTTAAACTGAACAAAAATTAAAACAAGGATGAGGTTGAGGATCAGTGGTTCAGATAATGGCTGTAACCAAGGATTTGAAATTGGTTATACAACACAGTTAGAGGATCGGAACTAATTCAACATGAAGAAAATAAAGGTTATGACATCAGGTAGATCTAATGCGTTTCCAGTGTGGACGTCCTGAACATTTGTGTCCTGTTAGGAAACCTGCTGTTCCAGACTGAACTCACGTTAAGCTGCCTTGCTGCTGAAAGCAAGGAGTTGTGTCTGAGAGTGTGTGTGTGTGTGTGTTTGAGTGTCTCAGCTGTGAGGGAATGAGCTCATGCAGCAGTCACTGCTTAACACTGCAGTATCCATGGCAATGGGGCTTTAATTCATTCCAGCTAACAGCTAACTTCTGGGTTCCTGCAACAAGGGTCAGGCACATCTCATTAGAGGGCTGGGAGTTTATAGTTATTAATCAAGAGGAGAAGTGACCCCTGGGAAAGGTCATTACGCAGAACATTACACAGCAGTGACCCTGTGTGTGTGTTATTTATTTGTATGTCCTCTCAGAAAGGAATCTGTACACATGCTTTCAAGAAATAAAAAAACTAAACAGTACATTCCAAGTGGTCAGAATTGGAATCATCATTGTAAGCATGTCTTGAGTCATTTTTTCTGGACATGGATGAAGCCAAGCCCCAGATTTGGCTTCTCCTGACTGGAGATCTTGATCCTAAATGTTCTAAAGTCTGTGGATCCCTGATCCTTCAAGGTTTTTTTCAGTTTGCTCTCTTTTACTGTCGTAACGGTCTATACTTTTCTGGGATGGCTTTAAACTAGATGCTGAAACATCGCTGTGAGGATTTGATTTTGATTACATTTAGCCATGATAACATCAGTCAGGTCAGGTACCGTGGCTCTGAATCACAGATGCCACTCCAGCTCACCACGAAGGTTCTGGATAGAGCTCCATTACTCCAGAGACACCACAGCCCAACACTGAGGGGCTTTATAGCCCATAGGCACGGCAACCTCAGGGTCATGTGTGGCTGCTGCAGTCTGTTCTGTTCAAAGTGTTTTTCTATGGAGATACAAGCTGTGCATGAACACCTGTGTCAGCAGTTGGGGCTCCTTAAAGTAGCAGATCTCACTCAGCAGAAGATCTGTCTGGCCAGTATTGTTTATTAATAATACAGCAGGTGTGTAGCTCTCACCAATGCAGGCGGTGTGGTGCTGGGTGAACCCAGGTGGGCACTTGCAGGTGAATCCACCGATAGTGTTCACACACAGGAACTGACAGTTGTGTTGCTTAGTGGAACACTCATCCAAATCTGAGTGAGAGAGAGACAGAGAGAAAGAGAGAGAGAGAGGGCATTGCTGTTAATATACATAAGACTGAATGTGTGTGGTTACCTTTTGTGTGTGTATTGATGGATTAAAAGGCTTGTGTATGATAAATACTACCAACACTGTCTGGTAATATGTGTATTCCAAAAGCTTCACTGAATGCAAAAATGTTGTCTGGGTGGGTATGAGATGTTTGTCTTTCAGTTGTAAATATTCATATTTGGCATGTACAGTTTCAGAGGTATGTGTTTTGTTAGTAAAGCCAAACAGTGACCTACACATGAATCCTTTGAGCATAACAAAGCACAAATAACTAAAATGTACAAACAGACTATGTAGAAAAGTAAAAAACAGAAATAATACAACATCCACCTGGACTAGTATTACACATACATTTACGCAAATAATTATACAGAATAACAGATGCAGTAAAATGAATAAAAAGCAGATATTTAATCTAATTATTTACCAGTTGATGCTGATAATTTTATATTAAGCAATTATCTTCTTTATTTTCTGACAGCCTGGTATTTGCCTGTGTTTCTGTGTTTTTTCTTCTGTGTTGTTGAATCAGACATCATTCATCCATCCGCAGTGAAAAGACGAGAATGTATGTGTGTGCGTGTGTGTGTTACCTCTACAGCTCTTGCGGTCCTCCTGCATAATGTAGCCCCGAGGGCAGGAGCACAGATACCCTCCCTCCACGTTCTTACAGATAAAGTTGCAGGGCTTCGGAGCCTGGGCACATTCATCCACATCTGCAGAGAGGAAAAACAACTCCTTGTAACACTCACCAGTCGGACAGCAGCTCATACTAAAACAGCCTGGTCCCAGTGATCAAACATCTGATCAGGTGAAAACCTGCAGCCTTTTGCAAAGATGGCTGGATTCCTCTGATCATCCTGATCTCTATTCAAACTGCTGATATTCTAGCACAACCATCTCCAAGGTTACAGAGAACTGTCAGAAAAAGAGAAAATATCCAGTGAGTGCAGTGCTCTTGTTGATGCGTCAGAGGAGAATGTCCAGAGGTGATGAGGTCAGAGGAGAATGTCCAGAGTGGCTAGAGCAGTTAGGAAGGCAACAGTAACTCAAATAACAATTTGGCACAACCAAGGTCAGCAGAAGAGCATCTCTGAACACACAACACTTCCAGCCTTTAGCAGGTGAGCTCCAGCAGCAGAAGACCACACTGGGTTCCACTCCTGAGGCTACAGTTCAAAACTGGAAAAAAGCTGCCTGGTATAATGAGTCTCAATTGCTGCTGGGATATTCTGACAGAGGGTCAGAATTTGATGTAAACAACATGAACACATAAATCCATCCTGCCTTGTATCAGTGGTTCAGGCTGTTGGTGGTGTGAGGTGTTTTCTTGGTCTTCTTTTGGTCCACTTAGTACCAGCTGAGCATTGTTTCAAAACTGCAGCCTACCTTTGTGGTGTTGCTGACCATCTCCTTCCCTTTATGTCCACAGTGAACCTTTTCTGATACTATTTCTCACAGAATAAAGCTCAAATCATCTCAAACTGGTTCACTGTCCTCAAGACAGCCTCCACAGTCACCACATCACAGGTCAGTGGTGGAACGGGAGATTTGTATCCTGGAAGTGCAGCCAATAATCTGTAGATGCAGCATGATGCCGTCATGTCAATGTGGACCTAAATCTCTGAGGAACATTTCCAGCACCGTGTTGCTGGAATTAAGGCAGTTCTGAAGCGGTCCAACCTCGCACTTGCAACGTGTACCTAATGAACTGGCCTGAGAGTTTATATCCAAACTCCATCTCCTGTCCTCTAATCCCTGTAATGTTCGTCCTCAGCTCGGTCTGGGCAGGAAGAGACCCAGACGGAGGTCCTGCTATTTTGTCTTTACCCATATGACCCTGCTGCTGAAAGGGAAGCTAAACAGTATGATTAATTATTGAAGTATGTGCACACACACACTCACCCACACAGAGGGTGCCACTGATGTCAGTGGTGTATCCAGGATTGCAGACGCATTTATAGGATCCCTGCGTGTTCACACACCGCCCGTTCTTACACAGGTTCCCCATCACCTTACATTCATCAATATCTGCACAAAACACAGACACATAATAATAATAATAACAATAATAATAATAATAATAATAATAATAATAAAAAATCATACATGTTTATGTTGCACTTTTCAACAGAACCATTAAAATAAAAATAAAAAGAACTGGGTAAATTAATAATTAAAAATAACACTTTAAAGAAAAGACTGAAAGTAAAGAGCAAAAAATTAATTACATAGGTCTTGAGTCTCTTCTTAAAAGCTCCGACATCAATGATGACCCTGTCGTCGCTGCATGTGTGTGTAACTCACCCTGTCCGTCGGTGCGTGAGTAACTCACCCTGTCCGTCGGTGCGTGAGTAACTCACCCTGTCCGTCGGTGCGTGAGTAACTCACCCTGTCCGTCGGTGCGTGAGTAACTCACCCTGTCCGTCGGTGCGTGAGTAACTCACCCTGTCCGTCGG